>KL258296.1:3795-15547 GCA_000699545.1 Podiceps cristatus
AAGTCCTTCCAAGTGCTTGAGAACTAACATTTTTCTATTATGTAGTCTGAATTTTGAGGAAAATAGTTTTTCCTGGAAAACTCTTGATGATCTCCAAGTACGTGATGGTGTAATTAAAGCCCGTACGATAAAGCGTCTGCACAAGGGATTGGTACTGAGCAGCGTGGTTATCTTTCATTCTCTCGCTTCCTACTGCTTCCTGCTGGCTTTAAATGTTTATAGACCCTGTAATGCTCTTTTAATTTGAGTGTGTGTGTGTGTCTGTATGTGTAAAATATCATCTGGCTAATCAAGATTTATCCCCTACCTAATTTATTGCCGTTCTTTTTAATATCCATTAAAATACAGGTTTTTGCATCAGTTCTTTGATTGTTTATTCCTTATCAATTTTCATTCCTTGGTTTTTCGTTTCATTCAGCCCCATGCAAATTTAGGGCTATTAGTGATACCTCACTTATTTTAAATAATGTTTTTTATTTTTAGAGAGTTGCGTGCTTATGAAAGGTAGTAGGTCGACAGCTTTTAGGCAGTATTTCAGCTCATCTGCTGACCGGATACAACACAGGTAACACCTCTGTTCTACCAAAGTTAAGCCTAATAGCAAAAAGGTGCCCGAACTGGAGAGTCCAAGTACCCTCTGACTTTTTTTCTCAATTAGCACATATTTAATTGCTTATTTAGTTGGTGACACTGACACTTATCCATTGGGAACTGGACTAAAATCTTCAAATGATTTCAGGTGGATGGATTTAACGTTAACAACCCAGATTGCCCTACATGGGGCTGGGTTTGAACAAATAACAGGGGAAAAAAAAAAAAGCTACTCATAAACTCTTTTTTTTTTTTTTTTTTTTTTTTTTAAGTTCTGTTTTCTGTGTTATAATGCAGAGAAGCTCCAGAATTGATCTCCCTTTTAGTCATAGAGATAGGAAGTGTCATCACCAGGCATGTGGTCCTGACCTCAGTTGGAGGATCCTTGGCTTGGAGTCAAGCAGTCGCTGCACTCACTGAAAGAGCCAAATTAAATGTCTGCTTAGCCATGGATTAAAATTCATCCACTATCCAAGACAGTGGGACAATAATTCGCTACTCCTACTTTGCTTTGCAGCAGATCCTCATTCAGAATAAACCTGCAGTTCAGCATCAGTTTTTATGCCCAGAAATAACCACGGTGGCACTGTAAAATTGTACCTGTAATAACTGGAAGAAATGGGATAAATAAATGCAAATGTAAAAAGAGAAAACAGATCCAGTTTTCAGTAACACAGAGGCTGCACAAGAGCAGAGCATAAAGATAGCTTCAGGAATCCTATTGCGATCAGAGCAGTCCCCATTATTTTGAGTAGTAACTTGTAACAAATAAAGTGCCATTTCCTCCGAGCAAGGACCTCTTCAGCACCACTTTTACCACCACAGCCTAACTCTCTGCTTCTCTAACAAACCACAGGCTTGATTGAAACGTTATAGAGTAAATTGCTTAATGCTGTCTAGAGACCTGGAATATGTGAAGTACCCAGTGCATAAAAGAGAGAGCTTATTTCAAAACCGAGCATAACAAAACCAACCCGCTAGAGAACAGAGCCTCTGTCTTTTTCCCCTTGGTATTGGGTACTGCGCTTGGATTCAGTAGCAAAGCAATGTATCTTTGCTGGATGGATTCTAGTCCATAATTTTTATACCAATATACAAGACAGAACAACTAATATGACCTCAATTATGCAATGCAAGGGCGGCCATCTGACTGCTTAGGAACTGATTTTGACCCAGATAACAGCAAATATTTTGGTATCAGAGACAAAAGTTTTTGGTGTGACATCCACATCTCCGTTGAGCAACATTAATAAAACCAAACCAGTGTCCAGATGTACAAAAGTCATGTTGATGGAAAACAGTATACTCACTGCTGTATTTATATACTTTACATTACCAGCCTCTTTGCAGAGCTAGATTCCTCTCACCATGGCCAACAATAATAGAATAGGGGGAAAAAAAAAAAGCTTTTCTCAGCGTATCTGACCAAGTCAAAGATCTAGTATTCATGTCAATAAAGCTTTACTATTGCTTGTGATGATAATCCTATATCATCCCACCCCTGAGGTGACTATATCTCAATCATGAATGAACAAATCACTATATGAAAGTATGTGCCTACTTTGATGTACAGTAATCTGACTGTATCTGTATGTATCTCGGAAGGCTCCAAAACAACAGTAGGTATCACAATAAATCATTTGAGTATAAGGTCAACACTCATTGCGATAGCATTGCAATATTTCATAGCTACCTGTTCAAAGGCAAAGGTTTTATTCATAAATACACTGAGGCTATAGCTGACTTGAACACTCTTAGCATAAATCTAGAAAAAGGGGTAAAATAAAAGTTTCTTCCGATTTTCTGGGTATGGAGATGCCTCTTCCTACTAGCAGTGACCTGTCCCTTTTTGTCACACTTGTCACTCAAAAACTCCTGGCTCACTCACCCATATCACCACTAAGTAGAAGCTGAAAGGCAGAGTTGTCTGGGGAAGTAAATTTAAGATGAGGAAGACATTCCGGCTCGCTCACCCATATCACCAATAAGTAGAAGCTGAAAGGCAGAGTTGTCCGGGGAAGTAAATTTAAGATGAGGAAGACATTCTGGACCTGCTGTGTGGCCTCGGTAGTTCACTCCCGGGAAAGGTTTGCAAAGGCAGAAACAGAAGTTAGGCATCCAGTCTAACTTTGCACAAGCAAGAGTCAACCTCCCTAAAGGCAGATGAGCGCCTGTCTCTCACTGAGATCAACTTGTCAAGAAGAACTACAGTGTCTGAACTACTTTCATGAGATGTTTCCTCCCCCTGGCCACGAGTTTTTAAACTAGAGTATCCATGATAAACTGTTTTAACAAGAATTAAAATGAAAATTCTGTATATTTGAACTCTCACTGTTGAGTGGAAACTACTGTAAAAGCTGACATTGCATGCTTTCATCGCAACAGACACAATAATACTCTGTCCTGTATAGAATATATAAGTCAGGACAACGGCATGTAGAAGGCTCAGTAAGACTCCATCGTTTGCATGGACAAAACGAGTGACGACAATGAAAAAGGTAAAGGGTGTAGAATTGCATGGAGGGAGCTGATACTGAAGATGAAACACATTGATAAGTAAAGGTGCCGAGGTGAATAAAAATAGAAATCCCTTCGCCACCATCTTAAAAATCCTCAACACCACCCTATTTTAATTATATTATTACTGTTACTTACACCTGAAAAATACATATTTTTTGAGTAACTACACATTTACTTCAATTCACCTTCCTAATAAATCAACACACCTTGGGTATTTGCTCCATCAGAATGCATGTGAGCTTTTCCTATATACTGAGAATTGTACAGTTAGAGTTTTAATTTAAAAAGCCGGGGAAGAACATTACAAAAAAAAAAATCTAAAATGAATTAAACTTGTTTTATTTAGTGGAAGAATAAGGATCTACAGTATACGTATCTAATTAGAGTCATAAATGTACCAACATTTTTAAATATACTGATGTTTTTAAACATGTGACTGAATCAAGTAATGGGCTGGAACAAAGCATATTATCAGCAATGCTGTATTCAGAGTCTGTTTGAAGATAAGCAGATGGGTAAATTTAAACTCAGAAAAATAAATTTTTAGCCTAATAAATTTACCTTCTAGAGTCTTTTTTACTGTTTTGCAGTAGGCTATTGTGATGGGAGAGCTACACCTATTAGTCTGAAAGTGCAATGGATTCTCTCTTCAGGAATAAATTTTCTTGCCTACGTATTTATACATTCCCCAACCTTGATTTAGAAACTCTCGTTTATTGTGAAACAGATGGATATCAAACCCTACTCTTTCTTCAGATTAGAATCTATTTGGAGTAGCTCAGACATATCAATGCCATAGATAAAAAGAGATTCAGGCCTTTCCTACCGAACTTGCTTCCTCCTGGGGACGTGTTGCGGCCTGTAAGCTCTGCAGGCGGTCAGGCTGCTAGGGCTGCCTTCCCTGAGCTCCGCTCTGTAGCTACACGGTTGTCTTCTCCTGAAGGCAACTTGGGGCAAGACTTTTATCTTAGGTGGCCTGACTTGTCTTTTGGGTCAATCCCTTTACTCACAGCCGCTGCGTCCCCTCACGTACTTCTGAGGCACTTGCTCTACCATCTACCTAAAGAGGAAATTTCTTAAATGGGAACCACTCAGTTGCTGCGCAAATGTTCTTTATGTGTCAGGCATCACCATCCAAAATAAACCAAAGCTGACCATGTGAGTGCTCTTTCACAAGACAGCAGAAGGTTTTCCCCTGCCCAAAAGAAAACTTTCCTTGCTGACCAGAAGACACCATACCGGATTGTACCAATGGTCCACCCGCACCAGTGTGCAACCTCCTGCATTAGCTGGAAGCAGACAGGTACAGTAAAAATGTTGGAACTACACTGTAATCAAGTGGAAATCGTCTCCTGGAGGACTTACTCTGGTTTCTAAGAGTCAAACAGTGAGTTTTATATTCACCTAAAACAAATGTGTTTGAGAAGAATAAATGATGGAATTGTGTTAGCTTTAATGCAAAACACTGTTTCTGAAGTCTTTATCATTTTATTCCTCAAAGAAATCAAGATGATTAGCAGGTAGGAAAAATATCCATGGAAATGCTGGTCTCTATAACTGTTTGATGGAACAGATAAGCAGCTTTCTAATCTGGCACTTAAAGATTTACCATTTACAAACGCTTTGGGAGTACCATTGGTTTAACTGAATCTTGAAGACTGACACAAGAAACCAGTGCTAAAACTGCTAAAAGTTCTGCTTGTGGATAGCCCGGACATCTAAAGCAGCTTGCTTTGGGCCCACGGTTAATTTTTAACATTGTGGGGACAAGCCAGTGACCCTGTGTTCTCACTCAGGAATGTCTGACCATTCATCTGCTCCCAGTTCCTACTGAACGCCCACTATACTGGAATATTCTGGTGTTTAAAGATGTACCCAGTTCAAACTTCTCTGTGTCGCTATCGACTTTTCACCACACATTGAGCTCTGAGGAATATTGTTGCTTTGGAGAGAAGGCGCATTGAGCCGTGAGAAAAGTTTGTAAAAGCTAAGGATCACTCAAGGAGGAATTAAATGGATTTGGTTATTATATCTTATTAAGTTTGAGAAACTGTTTTAATGAAATCAAAATGGAGCACTTAGAATGCAGTGAAATTATCACTTCAGCTTAAAATAACAGCAGAAATATATAACAATAAGTAAATTAGGACGTTGTAGAAATATGATTAAGACCTGTGCAACTAGTAATACAATTGAGAAGAGCGACATAGTTATTCTGAGTTTAATTTATTTGTGGCTACCAAGTTATAATTAAAACAAATCCTATTCTCTGCATATTTACAACTTTATCATACAAGAACCATAAAGTAGAATTATATTGGGTGATTTATGTTGTGGCTGTTTCTTTCTGCTTCTGTGTACGCGTCTAAATCATGAAGAGACAATGAGAGCACTAGCAAAATCCAAATACTTTATTTAAAACAAAAAGTGTAATTGTTCAGAAATAGACTATTGACTTTCACTGGGTTAAACAGCTCATGTACTGATTAGGCTTGAAGCTATAATTGTTCTTGTCACCCAAACTCTGCTCAGTCAATATCTTTTTATCATATACATTTTTAATCACATATTAATAAACAAGAAGGTGTGCTTTATTGATGGCTGGATTAGTTTATTGACCAACTTGACAACTCTATATATGGTTTCTGAACACAGAAACAAGGTCAATGTGTAAAGATGAGGAATAGTACATTCACCAACTTTAATATACTTCATTCTGGTAGTCTACTTCCTTTCTTAGAAGTGAAACCTATATAGTTTCTCCAATTGTTTTTAGAAATTATTTTAATTAAGGCAATAATAGAACATGACAGTACCTGTGTGTATTCTTTCCTGTCAGACAAAACCTGTGCAGAGGAAGTACACCCCCTGCTTTTATTATTTTTTTTTTAATTATTGCTTTTATTTTCAAAGGGATAGAAAATAGATATAAGTAGATGTTTTCATTAGCATCTCAATTTTTACAAATACTGTTTGCAATAGAAAAGTAGTCAATTGAAAATATGTTGATGACCCTGACTATCAGGCACTTATATGATCACCTAAAACCAAAAGGTGCACATCAACAAGAAACAAAGACAAAGTGTTTCCAACCTGAAGTTTGTAGTCTCTAACATCCTCCAAATGCTTTTCTCCTTAAGGTATGAGCTTAAAATATGTCACAATGATCAATCACTGCAGCATCACATATCAGCATCCCTGATTTTACCAATGCCTCATGCCTGAACTGTTTGGGTAATGAGACATATGAAATAAAAAATCTGGCTCACCTCTCTCTAAAATCATACACAGAGGTGCTATTGCTTTGCTTTCTCACCGTGCAGTTCTTCAGATGCCTCTCAGATAATGTCCATCCCCCCCTATGGATTACTACTCATAGTAAAGAGGCTGTCTGAAGAAGTCTCTGCATTTCTTTCACCCCATCCGGGAGCTGCGTTTTGTCTTTATCTCCCAAGTACAGTATTATCAACTTTGCTTTCCAAAGAGATTAATTCATTTATTATCTGACTATATTTCTAATTTTTCTAGGTCTTTTTATGCTACTGGTTGGATTTACACTGTTCTTTTAAGGAAGAATGAAAAAAATATCTCAGTACAATCCAGTAGTGTTTCAGTAGTGTTTTTCTGTGCCTTTGACTCTGGAGTTTAAAAGATGTACTTTTGTTTGTTTGTTTTGTTTTGTTTTGTTTTGAGTGCTATTCTATAATCCTCAGGCTTTTGGTTAAGAGAAACACTTAAGAGCCACATACACTAAGGTATAAAAACGTAGTGTAATGATGAAGAGAAAGCTGGTAGAGTGTTATTAAACACCAAGCAATAGCTCCCAGGCACTTCAGTTTTAAATGGGGAAGTTTGAGAAAGCAACGTAGAAGAGAGGATCCTTCACTGCACTAATACCTCGAAATACTGTGAAAAGGGAACTGAGGCGACAGCAGAGGGTTGAACTGAACTGCACATTACCACAAGATCTTCTCAGGAAACAAAAGGTGATACAGAAATGCATCCAAACCAAGTACAGACTAAAATCCTACCGATGAGTAACATACTGGCAAAACCATTCATATTCACATAGGTAGTATCCCTGTAAAAGCGCCAAGGGCACCGAGATGTTGTGTAGAAGTTCTGGTCATCTAAGGTAAAGCTTCCCAGAGGCACCCTTTAATTGGTCTAATTTTCCCTGCCAAACATCATCAAAGTTTTAGATGTTCAGGCCAGGTCTTGTCACTTTACTATTTCATCACTTTTTGGATTACCTACTCCCAGCATAAATGTTCTCAAAGGTATTTGCTGCCTGTATGTTTCTCTCCTTTTCACATGCACACCCCCTTCCCTAAAAGTCTTATTGATTCCTTAAAAAGCAGAGAAAGGAAAATTACAGAGCGTGGACTAGTATTCAACCCCACAAGGTAAATGGTTGTCCAGACACATTTTAATTTCAAGGGCAGGCACGGGAAACCTCCCTAGCACTTTAGGAACACGACCCCCTCTACTTCTGCTTAATTTCTAGCCTTTTTGAGAAAAAAAGCCCAAAACACAAGAAAAAACAACTGTGCAAGTGATAAATTACATACGCTACTCCCTGGGTAGATGTGTAGGAAGTGTATACTTTAGGAACATGACCCCCTCTACTTCTGCTTAAATTCTGGCTTTTTTGAGGAAAAAAGCCCAAAACACAAGAAAAAACAACTATGCAAGTGATAGATTACATATGCTACTCCCTGGGTAGATGTGTAGGAAGTGTATGGAGTTAGGTAAGCAGAACCATTCCTGGACGAGTTGTTATTAAAGGGAAGGCAACTGCTAGAGCCAGTTTCTGAAATGATTGAAATGAGTACTACACACAATGAATAGGCTGATTTCCATAGTAGGAACACACCAAATCATGCCAGCGTGGGCTGACTCACCACAAATAGGTGGGTTCGACTCTTGGCTCCGACACTGACTTATTGCATGGCCTTAGGCAAATCCCTAAACGTTTGTTTTTACTTCTCCATTTGTATGATTTGGATAATACATACCTGAAGGGGATATTTTAAGATACAATATGTTTAAGATACTACAAAGATTTTAAATGCTGTAACATAGCTAGGCTTCATTAACACCAACAGGCTAAAATAAACACTAGGATGATTTAGGTAATGTGGTACATGTTCCTGGAACTGGGGAAAACAAAGAGCAAAATCTTCAAAGAGCCAGAGAAAAGGGAAGGTACAATCCATTGTAAAGCCAAAGTAGTTTGCAAGGGTGGGTGAATTTGTAGGGGAGGAAGAACAAGTTTATTTAATAAGCAAGAGTTCAGTCTTCATTCATTATTTAAGTGGTTGGGCAGAGCTGAAAAGCAACATGTGCTCAGGAGTGGGTGAAGAAAACAAAAACTGTAGGCCTCGGTTACCCACTTCGATTGAAGCTAGGGAGGCCTTTGCCAAGGCAAGACATGAGAGTTTGTGTCTCTTTCCTATATAATACAAAAAAGAGATCCTCTTCATTTGGACCTTCCTCTCCTGTCAGGAAGGGGAGACGGCCTTCTCCGAAACAGCATGAGGTGCTTTGAGGGCTCCCCAGGACTGGATCATACAAAAAGGTTAATGCTCATCCCGCTGAACTTTCCAGCAGGGATGAAGAAATCCTGGCATGGCGAGAGATGGGCTGGAAACCCCCGTGAAAGAGAAGGGCCCCAGTAAAGCCACTGGATAGAGAGCCCATCGTACACTGGTTACACTGAACTCCTCTGCAGTGAGGACAGAAGTGAGAGACCCCAGACCTCTGCCTGGAGGCTCTGGGCCTGCCAACGATGTTCTTGAATCCTTAAACCCTACTTATACCAGAAGGAATGCATTTCTGGGCTAACGCAGAGAGAGGCAAATCCAACATAAAGAATATCAGATAAGATAACACAGCAGCATTAGCATTTCTGAGGTTTTTCTATACACACACACCCTTTAAAGTATTTTTCTACACTTAGGGCCTCAGTGAAAAAAAGTACTCTTAAAAGATGGGGAAGTCTGGCAGCACAGAGAGTGGTGTAATAGGATGTGAAATCAGGTTAACTGCTCTAGAAGTAGGAGGGAGAGGCTGGAAGTGAATGAGGAAGAGGAGGAGAAGCTGAAATGAACGTTCTTGAAGTGAGGGAGTTGCAGCCAGAAGGTGGAAAAAGAGGGACTTCTCTTGGGCAGTGGGCAGTGGCAGCGAGCAAGTGAGACAACAACAGTCAGGTTTCAAGAAATGAGAACATGGACAATTAGCACCAAGATCTACTTTTTTTGTCATTAAACATGTTTCTTTTGTCATTGTAGTGAACCTGAGAAAACAAGTTGAGTGGCCTAGCTCTGAGCGGGTTGAGATCCAGACAGAACCTCCAACTTCTGGGGATAAACCTCAGTCTTTTTTACTGGTTTAGCAGGAAAGGACTAATAGTCTGCTCCGTCTTCAGACTCGCTCTACCATCATCCTGCTCTGAATGCCCATTCCTGGCTGGAAAACGTTGCCCTGTCTTGTGGCTTGCATTGACCAGGTTAGTCCCACAGACAGGAGTCCCGACTCTCATCTGTGAGACCGCCCAACGAAGCGAAACAAAGAGTGGTAGGTGGAGAAACCTGGGAGATTTGCCTCCAAAGAGCACTTCTGCTCCTAAACAAAGCCCTCTCACAGGCACCTTCAAACAGTACAGTATGTATGGATAAGGTAGGCTGCACTTGTCTCACACCCCACAGAGACATCAAGGTAATCTTTAAGTTGCTAGCACAGACTACTCCTCAGCTGCTTGGTAGATGTTACTGAACAGGACAATTTGTGTAATTCCCACATTACATCTATTTATCCGTCTTATTTACTGCTTATGATGACCCTAAAGACAGGCGCTGGATCTAGAACGGTGTGAGACACAAACACGTTGCTGGCTATAAAACTGTTTCCCATACCAGAAAAGAAACCAGTTTACAAGCTGAAAACACTTTTGTTGAGTTCTTCATTGATGCACATCATTTGAAAGACACAAAACCAAATTCATATTAAACTAACAAATCTGATACATTTTTACTACATCTATAGACCACAGGACACTTTGCTTTCAAGAAAAGTTGAATAAATCACAGAGCTTTCTTAAGGACACTTCTCCCCTTGTCTTCAGAAAGTCCTTAATGTGACATCTGTCCCTGCACTGTCACCTCTTTTAAAACTAACAAATGCATGACATATAATACAAGATTTATAAATTAAAGAAACCCACCCCTTTTAAGTAATATTCTTTAAATCTCAGTTTCTGACAGTCCTCCTATTTGCTCAGTAACTGTAATAGGCGTATTTTTCAGAAAATAGTGAATAAAAACTGACAAGCTATCGGGGGAATCTGAATGCATAATTGATAGGGGCATAAATTAATATGATTAGGCCTTTATTGGGTGCCACTGCTGCCAAACCTACAAAAGGGGCATGGAATAAAACATGGCTATGTTCTCAGGGCTGATAGGCATCAATATGTAATGCATATTATCTCAAGCCTTCTCATGTAGTCTGCTTATGACAGCACTCAACCTAATTGAAATTTTTATCTTTCTGTTGCATACAGACAGTTTTGACTAGCTGCTTCCAGGGAAAAGAGAGAAATCCAAATGACCCAAACGAAGGTTTTCTCTGTAGAGGTATATACCCATCTTACAAATCACTTTAAAATGGCTTTTTACTTTCTGGTTTTATAAAGCCATCTTCAGAAAGCTGCATTAAAGACAACCCAGGACTTGGTTTGCCTCTCTCCCTTTTAACTAAGCTTAACAGTGCATTTCCCTAAAAGAAAGAAAAGAATCAAAAGATTCCTTCGTAAAAATCAATATATTGTTATGCTTACTTCATCTGAGGCCTCATTTTGCTACAGTTTTTCATACTGCCTATATACAGCTTAGGATGTAATACTTTTTTTGTTTATTAAGAAATTTTTAATGCTATCTCCTCTCCAGACGTGTGAGGAAAAAGTAAAAAATTAAGAGTGATTTTCTTAAACTGGCACCCTCAATCCCTCCAAAAAATGTTGATCAGGAGATAGTTTTATTTAGATAATTCTAAAATGGTTTTAAACTTTTTATTTCTTTTTCAGTTCTCTTTAACTATTAATTCACACACTGTGAAATGAAAAGCCATGGCAAAAACATGATAGCTATCAGTTCTAATACATTTAAAACATTTTCTGTAAATAAGAATGTAATCAATATTCACTTTTCACAAAGGGTTTTCGCTTTGACAAGCGTTCTGATTTTGACTGGGATAGAACTAATTTTGTTCCCAGTAGCTACTGCATTTTGGATTCAGTACGGGATTTGGTATGTGAAGAATGTTGATAATACACTGATGTTATTAGTTGTTGCTATGAGATCAAGGACTTTTTCCAGCTTCCCAGGTTTTGCTTTTTGTGCAAAAAGGTGGGGGGTGTTTAGCCAGTACAGTTGACCCAAACTGGCCAAAGAGAGTATTCCACACCATAGACCTCATGCCCAGTATATAAGTGGGGTCAGTCAGTGGGCTGGATGCCTTTTGTTCATTTGTGATTTTGTTCATTTCACTGTTTGTTCCCTCACTCGCCCTCTCTGGAACATGCAGTTTCACTGCTGGGGAAATCGCTGCTCAAGATCGTTCCAAGATTGCTCTTGGTTTT
>KL258297.1:5301-35220 GCA_000699545.1 Podiceps cristatus
GTTGGCGCCCCCTGCCGGGGGCAGGGGGGTTGGAACTCTATGATCCTTGGGGTCCCTTCCAACCCAGACCTTTCTATGAATCTATGAATCTAAGTCCATCTCTGAAATCTCAGTTTCTGTGACTAGGCTAGTATCACAGAGCAGCTGTGGGGTAGAAAGAAGCAGGGATGGAATTCAGTATCACAGGGGAGCATTCAGCTGCTTAAGCCATGATACAGCCCTTTCTCCTGCAGTCTTGTCAGCCTCTGTCACGGTGTGCCTGCTTATCTTCTGCAGCCACTGAGGTGGTGGGAACTGCTTTGTTCAACATACACTCCTTAGTCGCTTGTCTGCTACGAGCTGTAGTGTTTAAAAAAAATTCTTAGAATGTTAAGGCTGTTCAGCATATTTTAACAATAATTAGGTAGTGAGTATAGAGTATTTCACACTATATGTTGGCTTTTTAAAGGAAGGATTGCTTTTCCTGAAACTTGCAATAATTAATAATTGTTGCTTTTGACAT
Source organism: Podiceps cristatus (assembly GCA_000699545.1). Lineage (NCBI taxonomy): Eukaryota > Metazoa > Chordata > Aves > Podicipediformes > Podicipedidae > Podiceps > Podiceps cristatus. The sequence goes on from KL258297.1 coordinate 5,804, forward strand.
TCATGTAGTAATAGAATCATAGAATAGTCTGGGTTGGAAGTGACCTTTAAATGTGATCTAGTCCAACCCCCCTGCCATGAGCAGGGACATCTTCAACTAGATCAGGTTGCCCAAAGTCCTGTCCAACCTGACCTTGAATGTTTCCAGGGATGGGACTTCTACCACCAGTCTGGGCAACCTGTACCAGTGCTTCATCACCCTCACTATAAAATATTTCTTCCGTATGTCTACTCTATATCTCCCCTCTTTTAGTTTAAAACCATTCCCCCTTGTCCTATCACAACAGGCCCTGCTAAAAGGTTTTTTCCCCATCTTTCTTATGGGCCTCCTTTAAGTCTTGAAAGGCTGCAATCAGGTCTCCCCGCAGCCTTCTCTTCTCCAGGCTGAACAGCCCCAACTCTCTCAGCCTGTCCCCACAGCAGAGCTGCTCCAGCCCTCGGATCATCCCTGTGTCCCTCCTCTGGCCCCGCTCCAACAGCTCCGTGTCTCTCCTGTGCTGAGGCCCCAGAGCAGATGCAGCACTGCAGGTGGGGTCTCACCAGAGCGGGGCAGAGGGGCAGAATCCCCTCCTTCAACCTGCTGGCCACACTGCTTCTGGTGCAGCCCAGGGTATGGTTGGCCTTCTGGGCTGCCAGCACACATTGCTGGCTCATGTCCAGCTTCTCATCCACTGGGGCCCCCAGGGCCTTCACTGGGACCCCCAGGTCCTTCTCGGCAGGGCTGCTCTCAATCTCTTCATCCCCCAGCCTGTATTAATACTGAGGGTTGCCCCGACCTAGGTGCAGGACCTTGCACTTGGCCTTGTTGAACCTCATGCTGTACACACAGGCCCACCTCTTGAGCTTGTCCAGATCGCTTTGTATGGCATCCGATCCCTCAGGCATGTCCACCGCACCACTTAGCTTGGTATTGTCCACAAACTTCCTGAGGTTGCACTTGATCCCACTGTCGATGTCATTGATGAAGATGTTAGAGTACTGGTCCCAATATGGACCCCTGAGGGATGCTACTCGTCACTGATCTCCATCTGGACATTGAGCCATTGACCACTACACTCGATGTGACTGTCCAGCCAATTCCTTCTTCACCAAACAGTCCACCCATCACATCCATACCTCCCCAATGGAGGAGAAGGATGTTGTGGGGGACTGTGTCAAAGGCCTTACAGAAGTACAGATAGATGACATCAGTAGCTCTTCACTTGTCCACTGATTTAGTCGCTCCATCATAGAAGGCTACTAGGTTGTTCGGGCAGGACTTGCCCTTGGTGAAGCTGTGATAGCTGTCTCCAATCATGTCCCTGTCCTCCATGTGTCTTAGCATAGCATCTGGAAGGTTCTGCTCCATGATCTTCCCAGGCACAGAGGTGAGGCTGACAGGCTCGTAGTTCCTAGGGTCTTCCTTCTTACCCTTTTCAAAAAGTAGTGCAATGTTTCCCTTTTTCCAGACCCCAGGGACTTCCCCCACCTACCATGATTTTTCAAATCTCATGGAGAGTGGCTTGGCAACTACATCAGCCAATTCCCTCAAGACTCTGGGATGCATCTCGTCAGGTCCCATAAACTTATGTACATTCAGGTTCCTCATGTGGTCATGAATTTGATCTTGTGTTACAGTGGGAGCCACTTTGCTCCCCCAGTCCCCATGATGCGATCCATCCGCTCGAGAGGTGTGGGAAGAGAGATTGCCAGTGAAAACTGAGGCAAAATGTTGTCAAGTACCTCAGCCTTCTCATCCATTGTTACCAGTTTGGCAGTCCTGCTCATTATGGGGTCACGCTTTCTTTGACCTTCCTTTTCTGGCTGACATACCTGTAGAAGCCCTTCTTATTGTTCTTTGCATCCCTTGCCAACTTCAGCTCCAACCACACCTTGGCCTTCCTGACCCCATCCCTACACAACTAGCATCCTTAAAAATCTGCCAACTCTGTTCTGCTCCCTTGTCCCTGAGGGCAGTTTCCTAGGGGGTCCTATTGACTAACTCCTTGAAGAGCTGGAAGTTTGCTTTCTTAAAATTCAGGGTCCTGACTTTACTGTTTGCCTGACCCATATCCCTCAGGACTGTGAACTCCACAGTATGTAGTCACTGCAGCCCAGGCTGCCTCCAGTCTTGTCATCAACACTTGGCTCACTTGTTTTGCTGACCATCAGGTCCAGTATCCCATCCCCTCTGGTGAGGCTGTCTATTACGTGGCTTAAGAAGTTATCCTCCATGCACTCCCAAGAGTCTTCTGGATTGCCTACAGCTCACTGTGCTACTTTCCCAGCAGATGTTGGGGTGGTTGAAGTCCCCTAGCAGGATGACAGCCTGTGAGTGCGATGCCTCCTGTAGCTGGAGTAAGAAGGCTTCGTCAATAGGCTCCCCTTGATCAGGCGCCCTGTAGTAGACACCAACCACTAGGTTCCCTTTGTTGCCTCGATCCATGATTCTTATCCATAAGCTTTCAACATGCTTGTGGCTATTCTTCAGAGACAGCTCTTCATATTCTATCCATTTCTTGATGTAGAGGGCAACCCCTCTGCTTCCTCACCTGTCCCTTCTGAACAGTCTGTAGCCATCAATAGCTGTACTCTAGTCATAGGATTTCATCCCACCAAGTTTCAGCAATGGCAACTATGTCATAGCGTTCTAGCAGCACAAAGGTTTTCATCTCCTCCTGCTTGTTGCCCAGTTCTGTGTGCATTGGTGTAGAGGCACATCAGCTGGGCTATCAGGCATGTTACCTTCTTAGAGGAACGCCCCTTAAGTCCTTTGAGGTATTTCACTGGTGTTTCCCTCTTGGCTCCTATTACCGCAGGAGCCCCTGGCCCACCTTTGTAAGACTTCAAGTGTGCTGCAGTATAGCCAGCATGTCTCGGAGCAACAGACTGAAGGCCTTTTGTTTCTTGATGTAGAGGGTAATGTCTCCACCTCTCCTTCCTCACCTGTCCCTTCTGAACAGCCTGTAGCCATTGATAGCTGCAGTCCAGCCATGGGATTTATCCCACCAAGTTTCACTAATGCCAGCTAGGTCATAGCTTTCTAGCAGCATGGTAGCTTCCAACTCCTCCTGTTTGTTGCCCATGCTGCGGGCATTAGTGTAGAGGCCCTTCATCTGGGCTGTATCACATTTTTAGAGGAACACCCATTAATTCCTTTGAGGTCTTTCACTGGTGTTTCTCTGTTGGCTCGGATCTCCATGAGACTTCATGTGCTGCAGTGTGGCTAGCAAATCTCAGAGCCATAGGCTGAGGGCCCTCACTAGCACCCAGTCCCTCAAACCTTGGTCTACCATCCCACAGCTTGTCATGGGCAAGCCTGGTATTATCCCCCTTCATGTCTAGTTTAAAGCTCTGTCAATGAGCCCCGCTAGCTCTTCAAACCAAAACGCTCTTCACCCCAAGGTGAACCCCATCTGGCCTGGTGCCATGTAGGCCATCCCATTGTTGAAAAATCCAAAATTGTGCTGGTGATACCACCTATAGAGCCATGTATTAATAGACGGGAGCTGTCTGTTTCTGACAATGTCGCTGCTTGCAACTGGAAGGAGGGAGGAAAAAATAACCTGTGCTCTGGATTCCCTTACCAACCGTCCCAAGGCCCTGAAGTCTCTTTTGATTGCCCTTAGACTGTGTTGTGGCTTCACCACCACCCACATGGAAGAGCAGTAGTGGTTAATAGTCCAAGGGCTGTACCAGGCTATGGAGTTTCTTAGTGATGTCCTAACCTTGACACCAGGGAGGAAGCAGAACTCCCTAAAAGGAGGGCCTGTCTGGGATATAGGACCCTCTGTTCCCCTCAGAGGGGAGTTACTTACAGCTATAACCCTTCCTCTCAGAGGTGTTTGTGATACGAGGGGTAAGCCTTTCTGGTCTTGGCAACATCTGTGGTGTTGATGGACAGTCATCCACATCATCCATTGTCCACCCTTTCACATCCAGAGCCTTATACCTGTTGTATAGGAGCACCTGGGAAGGCAAGGTGGGCAAGGGAGGGGAGTATGCCTGCTGCCCCGAGCATGGACTTGTCTCCATTCACTCCTTTCCTTTGAGCTACTGCCTTTGGCCTGGCAGGGCAAGGATATGGGACCCCTTCCATCTTGGGTGTTTATGACATTATACATGGTCAAACAATGGATGGCAACCTGCAGTAGTAAATTGCTTTAATTTGCATTTTTTTTATTTTTTATTTCTGTTGGGCGCATGTTTACAAGATTTAAATAACAACCACTGTAAATTTAAGTTCTTTGTTTTGGAACTCAAGATATATGATTATACAATTCTGTGGATGACTATTATTTAAGAGGTGTTTGTGTGTCTACTGTATCAGCCCAGTCTTTTCTACTACTAACAGTATCTGATTTTTTCAGTCACAGATGCAACTATATTTTATGTTATGTAAAAAGTGAGTTTTCATGAAATTAAGTTTTTATCCATTACTTCTTTCAATTGTTGTAAGGTCTAACAGTTTCTTAAAGTGCTTTTCCAATAGGCTTGCAGGAAACTGCATTCACAGGAAACTGCACTCACAGGGCTGATAAGCTGCAGTGACAGAGCTTCTGTCCTCTAAGGGGAGGACAGAATGGGGAGAGAGAAGCAGAGACCATGGGTCATGGGAAAGAGGTAGGAGTAGCAGGCAGGCATAAGTGTTCATCTGCCTGAGCCATGAAACTGCTCAAATGACTGGGATCCAAGTGATGACGTCTCTGTCTATGTTTCTAACCCAGGAGCTTGAAAACTGTCATTTTACAAAGAAATGGTATAAATATTGATCTCTTGTGCATGTCACAACTTACAGAATTCATTTATTAGCAGTGTGCAGACCTTGGCAGGACCCATCTGATATTATATTTTTACAGTCCTTCCTCAAGGAAGGGTGGCTGTGCAAAGGAGTGTGTACTGGGAGAGTTTCCAGTGACTGTGTGTGGATATTCTTTTTTACTGTGATCTCTCACACCACTGTGAGTTAGCTCCCTCAGACTTGAGGCCATGTTGTTCCTAGGACCTCACCAGCTATGGTAAGAAAGAGGGGGAGGGGGGAAGGGAAGTAAAGTTTGTTACTAGCTTTAGTATGGATGTCATTGCCTTTCAGAGAAGTGTAATGCTTATATTTGGCTTGAAGGTAATTCTACTGAGAATTTAACTTGTGTATAAACTTATTCCATTGGCCAGGAGGTTATAGTCAATTTTTCAATCTAACTAACTGATCAGATTATATAAGTAGTAGAAAAGACTCTGAGCTGAGATAGCATGTACAAAAACACCTCTTAAAGAACACTCATCCACGCAGTTGTGTAATTGTATTTCTTGAGTGCCAGAACAAACAGTGTCATAAGCCATGATTTGCAAATGAGCTCCTAATTTATGGAAAACTCAAGCAAGAGTTAGGTATTTCAGGGACTCCTTTGGAAGTCTTAGCTGACGGTTTGAATTGTGACAACCCTTCCTTTCTCACAAGCAAAGTGATTGTGGGTATAGTACTGATGATAGAGCTGTAGTCCTTCTCTGTTGTCCACCAATTCATTCATCAGCTGGTGGGAACATCTGCAGGGAAATAGCTGCTGAGATGATATAATTCTTGACTGAAATGCCTTAATGGTTAATGAAATTCTTCAAACCAGAGCTGCTAGGGTCTATGGAGGGGCTTCACAGATCTGAATACCTTCAGTGCGAGTGTCTGCAGTTGGCTTTGACTCCCTTCAGAGTTAGTGGAGAAAAATGGGCACTTATGGGGCTACGATTCTTCTCATCCTAAAGTAGATTTCTGACAGATCAGACAAATGGTGCTCCAAACCTGCTTTTCCTCTCTCTGTGTTGGCAATGGAGTGAGTGAGGACTGGCTCATCTGAGACCAAACGTCTCCCTTGTGACTCTGCCCAACTCACTACTGAAATCTTAGCTTTGGAACAAGCAGCATTTCATGAGGCTAACAAGAGTATTTCCAGACAGCTTGACTTGCTGACAAATTTCTGTTTTGGTGCTTGGAAGCACTAAGGCTTCTTAATTTGGCATGAGAGGATGTTTCAAGTTGGCCAGAAAAAATAAGTTCTCTAACACAGTTTCAGCAATGGCTGGGTTGTTTTTAATTAAATCGTTTATGAGGGGGCAAAACAAACCCAAAACCAACCCACAGACAAACAGCCCACAACCTGAAGTGAAGACTGACAAAGTTAGAAAGGACTGGAAGCAAAGCTTTGTCATGGAACACATTAAGCAACTTCTCAGCTTAGGCATACACTGTTTACAGTGAATTATATGTTTCCTAACTTCTGCAATTCAGTATTGCAAGAAAAGTTCTGTGAGGATTAATTCTTTGTTTCCTTCTTTCCTTAAACTGCCAACTGTACAAAAACTAATAGTTTTCTGCTCTTTTCTGAATGACAGGTTTTCAGGTGTTTCACTATTCCAATCATACAATATTTTTTCTACTTCATACTTGTGCAAAAGCATTAAAAATACATTCTAAGTTTAGATGCCCTATGTATTACATTCACTGCCTTTACTTATCACACCAGTTCTTGTGGGTGCTGTTTGTATTCTGTTTTGGCAGAGTCTGAGAGACACTCTCTAAAAAGATCAGTTAAAGAAATAAGCAGCACAGGCATGCTCTTGACACAATTTTTGCTTTTCTGGATCAGTAGAGCTGCATTCTTATTTTCACATAGTGCCTTGCCTTGTCTGAAACTTGTTTCTTAGATAGTTTTACTGTGAATTTAATTCTATCTAAAATGTTTCTTAAAGCTTTTGCTTTTTGTATCCAAAGTTTTTGGAGGAATCCTTGCTTTAACAAAAAAGTTCCTAATATGCAGTTGCAGGGAAAATAATTGAAAGCTTCAGGTTGTCTATCTAATGAGTAAGGAAATTAAGAAACATAAAAATAAATGAGAACTTGGGTTACAGATCAACCCCTAGAACTGGTAGTGTTGCTCACCTGCTATAATTTGTTCTGTTCCTTTTAACTAAAGTGCAGTTTCTTGGGTGATTTAATTTTTGCAACAGATGGTTATTTTGATATTAAGGTATATGTATCAATTATGAATATGGCATAAATACTTTGTCATAGTTTAGAAAAATGAATTGATTTAGATACTAGTTCCTCTTAAGTTGCAATAAATGCCACTGAAGCATGAAAAATATGTTCTAGTTCTATTTATAATGTGTGTTCCATGTACCAGAGGACAGATGAAAGATGCGGTATTTGAGTACAACTGTAAAGTAACACCACAGTGCTAACATGATTAGTGGCTGTTATGTTTGAGTCTGAATGTAACCGTGTTGCGGAGTTTGTTGCATGAAATGGGTACTCCTACAGAATTATGAAAGCCAGAGATCAGCATTGGCCCATCAGTCTTATCTGTGCTGTTGTTTTGGATGGTTGTTAGATGTTCACAGTATCCTGAGGGTCAGTTTTGCTGGATAGGAATTGCCAGTGACCCTTATAATGTCATATGAAGATAGCCTAAGACTGACATTTTCAAATGCTGTTGTCAAAAGCTAGTATTTGAAATTGAAAGGAAAAAGGTTATAGGTGGAACTGATCTCATGCCCAAGAAGTTTCTTTCTAGTTATGACTAAAGTAAATATTTAAATACAGTTTTTATATTCCTTACTTGCATTAAAATGTTTTCAGGCTCTGTGTACATGTTGCTGTGCTGGTTGCATTCATTACTGGTTTCACTTGGGTTGCCTGTGCCTCTGTGTCTTCCACACTGGATTATTCTGCTGGCTGCTTCTTTGGACTTCACATTTCACCACCTGCAGGGTGCTTATCCAAACAGCGCTCCTTCCTGTGCCATTTCAGGCTACTGGGGGTTCTTCCAGTGGTTTGAAAGTAAGCAGTGCGAGGCACTTTTGTGATCTATATGTGAAAAATAAGTGTGCCAGCTTCCTTATCTCCACTTTCAGAGTGTAATCCAAGCTACGGCTTGCTTTGCTTAGTTCCAACCATTCTGGGAGTTTAAAATCTGCTGTGTTTCATCTTTTTGGCTTGGGAGATGAGAGGCTTGAGTTTGAGTGCTCCAGACTTTTTAGGTGCATAGGAAGGAGGAGATGTCTTGCAGGCCTACATGAAAGGACTCTAGCACACACCCAAATGCTGTGGTTAGAAACAAACTTGGATGTCAACTCTTCCTCCTCCTCCTCTATGTGGATGTGTCCACTTTCCAAACAAAGGCAGTGGGTCAGCTGGATCCAGCCTTTGGAGGGCCTGTTGGACCACTTTGCTTAATACAGCTGTTCCCAGATTTGTCTCTGGAGATGGGGCACTGCTGGTTTTAGTGTGTTTGTATGTTAAACGGAGCAAAATAATTTTCCTAATTGTTGCAGTTAGTAATGCTGTCATACAGCAGAAAGGCTCATCTGAAAGATAGAGTTTTGCAGTTTCCTAGTAAAAGCAAGGATCTGGAATTGCCTGCTCCTTTCAGGAAAGTTATTTAACAGCTGACTTTCCTTAGCCAAGAGTGCTGCTTCTGCTCACCTAATACATAGTTAGAACTACTTCTTCAGCACTCACAGTATTCACATTCACAGAGCAGAATGACTTCACAGGGGAGGATGTGAAACTGCTTTCCAGAGCAAGATTTGCCACACAGGAAGTGCAAAAGGTGTGACTTTCCCCCTTGTATTTGCTGTTCTGATAATGTTGGCTTTTATAAGGGCCCCAGTTGGGAGGCTTTTTTCCTTGCCTTCCATTTTGCTAGGTGAGAGGAGCAGAACTGATACAGTTTGGTGTGTGGTGCGCCTTTCTCGACAATAGATCATTTTGTAACATAAAACCTGAGGCAGATGAAGGTAAGATTAAAGCCACCACTGAGTAAAAGACAAATGACAAGCTCAGTCTGAGAACACAAATTACAGGTGTTGATCTGTTTTTGATAAAACAACGCATGCCTGAAATTGCCACTTTACAGCAATCCATTTGTTACCCTGAGCAAACAGACAAATGATGGACAGGCACATTTCAGAATTTTTGCCATTTGATGCTTAGGCTTTCAGAATTCCTAAAGCACTTAACAAATCTATTAGAGCTGTCAAAAGTGAGATATTTTTAAATTTAGATTCTGCTTCATTTTATAATCAGGGTGGGTGTGGATGGATAATACACCAGAATTGGAATCTATTTTTCTTTGTTTTCTTCCTAAGGTAATAAGCCTTTAAAAAAAAAGTGAATTAGAAGTAATTTGCCCAATATTAAAGTTGTCTTCTTTCTCCAATTTGTGATTAGTGTTATTAATAAAAACCAGAAATCTCACTGTGTTTTCTTCAGTGCTTACTATATGTGAGCAGAAAGAAATATTTTTTCCCCAAAATTAATATGAGGATTCATACCTAATTTAATTCTTAAATTTCCCACCCTTTGAGTTCTCAATTCCTTTGGGCTGTGAACTAAACACTCGTTCCAAGGGAAGTTCCTTCACTGTATCAAAAAGTTTCAGACCTCCAGTGTGCATGCCTGTGTTTCCTTTACTGAAGTAAGAAATAGGCTGAAACTTTTTATCAGACTCCTGCCACAACTGAATTCTTTTGCAAAAGTTAATTGCAGCTTATAAGAACAATATTAAAGGTGCTTTGTAAACAGTTTATAAATTATTACAGTTAATTTTAGCATTTATACCAAAGTGCAGCACTTGGTTTTAATCTACAAGAAGTTAAGTCTAGTCTGAAGTATATGAAATGTTTTTTAAAATGCTATTTAATGTGATTAGAATATAAGCAAGTCTATATTGCAGGGTAAATCATTACTGCCTAGTTGGTTTTTATTTTTGTGACCAATTCTGGCCCTATAGCAAACCAGTGAAGTTAGTGAAGTTCATGCTATAATACTGCAAACTTGAAGACGTTGAATTGAAATATATTTGTTTTCAACCAGAAATTCTGAAATTTAGAAGAGAGTTACGTGTTTATGTCTCATGAGACTTTGATGTTTTAAGGCAACTTCTGGGTATATTTTTGTATTTTACTATGTGATTGTGATTAGAACAATTTATTTATTTATTTATTAAGAAAAGTAGGCAAATTCTTACAGAATGCCATGATTTTAGAGCAGTGAGATTTCAATAACACATGATGCATTGAGAGAGCCATAATAGCATCACGGATGTTGACAGTGGTTTTATGCTAAAGTTGGCTTGTGCTTAGGATCTAATGGAAGGTATAGCAAACCGCTGAAAAGCTACTTTTAACAGTTCTGTTGGTAGTTACTACTATACTTTATTGCCTTGAGCTATTCCCTCTCCCAGTTTCTGGGAGTACAGGGTATATTGAAGTTGAATGTCGTGCCTTTCGTTTTAGCTTGAGTGAAAGCTGCTAAGGGTTCCTAGTTCTCAGATACACTTCAAGTTTTACCATAATTGTTTCCCTAAAAATATTTTAGTATTCTTTCCTTTAAAGGACCATGCATTCATGCACAAAAAGAATTTGAATGTACATCCTTAAATTATGGACTATTGAAGATAGTTATAAGGATTTTTTTTTCTTTAGGAGCATTGTTCTTCTGAATAGTAGCTTTGACAGTTTCCTCCAGTGGATTTCATGGATAACACATTTGTTTATTTACTAACTATAAAGGACATTGATGCAAATAGCCAATAATCTGAAGCAATAGTGACCTGAAGGTTCCTAACTTCTCTGCCCTGGTTCTCTACTCTGCCCTGGTCAGGCCCCACCTGGAGTATTGTGTCCAGTTCTGGGCTCCTCGGTATAAAAAAGACAGGAATCTCTTGGAGAGAGTCCAAAGAAGGGCTGCGAAGATGATTAAGGGCCTGGAGCATCTCCCCTATGAGGAAAGGCTGAGTAAGTTGGGACTCTTCAGCCTTGAGAAGAGAAGACTAAGGGGGGACCTAATTAAAGTTTATAATTACCTGAAGCAGGGGATGCAGGGGGAATCAGCCAGCCCCTTTTCAGTGGTCTGTGGGGATAGGACAAGGGGCAATGGCTGCAAGTTGGAATATAGGAAGTTCAGCACCAACATGCGGAAAAACTTCTTCACAGTGAGGGTGACAGAGCACTGGAATAGGCTGCCCAGGGAGGTGGTGGAGTCTCCTTCACTGGAGATATTCAAGACCCGCCTGGACACCTATCTCAGTGCTATGTCCTAGGGAGCCTGCTTTGGCAGGGGGGTTGGACCCGATGATCTCTCGAGGTCCCTTCCAACCCCTACAATTCTATGATTCTATGATTCTATGAACTTACTAGTATGTTAATGAATAACAAGAGACAGAGTTCTGCATTTTCCTCTAAGGTTTCTGTTGTCACGTTAAGTGGAGTTTTTTTCTGTTGTTTTGGTTTTTAATCTATAATGTATAGATAGATAGATTCTAAATGCTGAAAAGTAATGAATCCATAATAATGGAGTACGGTTCTTGCTCTCCACACAGATAAGCCTGGATGGAGGTGAGTCTTAGATTAGAAGTTGAAAGCAGTACAGACTTTTTCTGACTTTTTCTTCTGTTAGGACTCCTAGATTCCATTTACCTTTCAGCATATTTTAGGCTATTTCTTAATTTTCTCTTATTTACTACTTACAAATCCCCAAACCTGGTGCCAAAATTTTCCTTTTGTTGTTGTTAGCAATGCCATAAATCATACAACAGTCACATGAAGACTTGTGATTTTCTTAGATCATTAAATTATATGATGCCTTCAGGTACATTCCAGATGGAGAAATAAATCCTCTGGTTTTAACCTGTGTAATAATGTTTTCTGTTGAATTATTTATTAGTTTCATAGTCTCCTGTTTTACCACAGGTAATGATCTCTAATCTTAATTTCAGTTGTCATAGTTATTTATCTCTACCCTGTCTGGTCTCTTAAGACAAGCTAGTGTTAAAATATGTAAACTGTAGTGTAAGAAACTATTTATGTGCCATCTACTGCAACAATGCAGAGACCTAATCGAGATTGTGCTAGTAATATTGATGAATTACCTTAATGGACTAGAAACTGTACACACAGTGTAATTGTTTTACAATGGAAACAAAAGCTTAGACAATTGAACTGCATCAGATACTTAATAAAGTGAGATCAATTTTCAGGTTTGCAACAAAAGAGAACTTTTTTTCAGGATGAAAATAGTTACATGCACAACTACAAGAGAACAAAAAGTTCAAAAGATCTCTTATGCTTAAGAAGAAAGAAAGGACACATTTTTATGAGTACATTCTTTTGAAAGTGAGTTTCTGCTGCAGAAACAAAGCAATGAGTTTAAACGTTCTTTCCAGAATCATCCAAAATTGGTCATGTGCAACATTGAGCACATCCTCACCTCTCCACACCCTCTGGCAGATGCATTGTAAAGATCTTTGTACCAAATTTGGAAGCCTTCTGTCTTTACAGAGGAGCTGTGCTTTCCCCTGGTCTCTTTCCTTCTGAATACAAGAAATCATATCCATTGGTCTTTTAGACCTATGTGAAATGTTTCATCATTGCGGAAAATTCTTCATTCATTAAAAGATTTGATCAAAGTTGGCATTAGCTCTTGCTTCACACTTGTCTGCAGTGGAGGAGGTTGAATCTAAATTTGGAAGGGGAAGCCCAGAAGTATGTGTGGCTGAACAGACTTTCCTGATATGGAGGATGGGAGTTGAGGATGAATTGTGATTGACTTATGTTTCTATTCATAAATCAAGCTTTGCAAAGCAGATACTAGTGTTGTAGTATTTCTTTCTATGTATCTCAGGAAGTTTAAGGGAATTCTTATCTCTTTCTTATCAGCCATCCTAAATATGTGGTTGAAGTACAGGACCTCATGTCTGTGTTTAAAGAACTGTAGATGAAAGATTTTAGCATAAATCATAAGAAAAATGTGGGACAACTGAAACAGAAATCTTTGTGGTGTCACACGTTAACATTATTCATTAACCAATTTCCAAAACTGCCTACACCAAGAGGAGAGATGTAACCCTGAAAACAGTAGTATTGGGGAGCATGCTGAGACCCGGTGATTAGTGACACTGAACACTGTATTCTCAGCACCCTGTACACTGGATATATCTTAGGGATCTGCTTCTTGAATAAGCATTTATTGCTGGTCATCTCTTCTCCACCTGAATTTGCATTCATTTCCCGGGCCCACTGGACACAAGCTACATTTCATTAGCACATTACTAAGCTGGTTTGTAAGTAGATCGCTTTCCTCCTGCTCCAAGCCTGCTGCTGTTCCTGCTGGAGGGGGACTTGAAGAGCTCCCTGGGAATGCAGCTTCTCATCACTGCTCTAGTCCACAGCCACTAGCACTTTTGATACTCTGCTTCTGTCTGCTGCCATTTGCTTCTGTGTCATCTCTTGATTCCCATGATGAGATTGGATCCATTCAATTATTTTCCTGAGGCTTTTTTTTTTTTTTTTTTACTTGCATGCATATTTTTGTGATACTGTCTTTATCTCCTCTGCTAGTCTTCAATTTGTTTTATTTTTATTTTGTTTTACCTTATTCACGTCTGTGTTCATGAGGAGTGAATAAATAAGAAAAAGTCATTCTGGTAAATCCTTTATCGGTGTGAATGAACATCTAAGTGATGAATAATTACCCTTTTTAATGCAGATGCTTACTTCTGTTCTTATATCCATTTAATGTTTTTCTGATGCTACTTACATTGTTGCCTAGCACCAGTCAATAGAAGAGAAATTTCAGTTGTAGACTACTACATGTGGCAATGAACTGTGTATAGCCTTGTTTCAATAAATTCTGTTATGGATCATTGCTCACATTGTATTATAAAATGCAATAGCTGTGTGCTACATGAATGCATTGTCTACATTCTCTTACCAGATGGTGATTTTGATTTCACAGCACTCTAGTTCCACAAAAACAGTTTATACAAGCGCTAAAAACAGTCCAAGCTCTTAGACTTATTTTTTGCTAGATTCTAGGTCTGCTTGTTAGTTTGTCTTAACTTTTGATTCATAGATCATTTATGTTTTCCAAAATGATTTTGTAGTATTGAGGTAATCTAGATTTAGATGTGTCTATGGAGCTAGGGTTTACTGCCTCAAGCCTGCTCAGTTTGTGTGACCCTACAGTGTGTAGTGTATGAAGAATTTTGTCCATGCCGTAGAGGGCTGGCTAAACAGGAACTGGAAACATCATCAGTAGATGGTGCAGGATTTGAGGTTCCACAGGAATAAGGGTATTTTCTCATGTTCCCATGATTTTGTGTTGGGATTTTGGGGGAGAAGGGGATGTGTTTGGATTTTTGAGTTGTTTGTTTGTCTTACTGGATTTGGGTGGGCATTTTTTCCCTTGAATGGTGATATTTGGTCTTAAGGCAGGTCATTGTCTTTGGACGAAAAATGTTCCTTGTGCTTTAACAGGGAGTCTGTTAGTAACCAGAGGGACTGACTGACCCCAGTGTGGGGTGTTAGCATAACCTGATGGTTATGGAGTGTATATATGGATGGTACAGGAGTGTATATTCATTGCAGGCTCTTCCAAGAACTTGCATACTAAGTATGGGGTATTGATTCTTGTGATATGTAACATTGGAGAAGCCCAGGTAAACTGGCTGCTGTGTTTGGATCTTATACATCGGACATGCTTTTAGATTTCTTGTTTACTAGTAGCTCATCCTTCTCTGTCATTCCGTGTAGGTACGGACAGTGTCTGTTACCCCTTCAGAGATGTAGGATTTATTTCGCAGCTGTGCTGAGTCTCTGGAATCTGTTTTGAGACTCAGACTCCCCTGTAGTTTTAGTGCCAATGCTCTAGTCTTATGAATAGTTAGGATTTAAATTAATCCATCTTTCCCATAGTGATGAAGGCAGACCTATAGATACAGACCTTTAAAAAGCCTTAAAGCAAAATTTTCTTAGGTAATGTAGAGGATGTAAGGATTAAGGGGAGAAACAAACAACAACAACAAAAAAAAACCCACACAAAAAACCCCAAACAACCAAAACCAAACCCTCAGTGTAAGTGTCCTCTAGTTACCTCTTCTCTCTCTACTGGCCTTTAGGCTTATATGAGAACCAAATGATAAACTTAGCTGAGATATAGGCAAAATATTCTGCTCTGGATAATTATATAATAATAATAATTTTTTATTACTTTAGTGCTCCGTACAGGTCATCTTCCACTGATGTAAATTTCTAAATTTCCATTTCTGACTGGGATACTACTCAAGAAGATTGGAAGTCTTGCTCTGGCTACTTGTGGTTGAATGCCCTCATTCTTGCACCCACCCACCTTGAACATCTTGCCTGTAGCTTGTAAGAGTTAACTTTCACCATCATTTCTTTTTCTACTGTTTGGGAATTTCCTTGTTCTCCAAACCTCAGCCTCTTAAGATAAACTTGGGCTCACAGTTTTCTGTAATTTTGTGCTACACTATTGTTGTTAGTTTCCATGTGAAGGTTTGCAGTCTTCTGTCCTATTGGGCGTTCAGGCTGTCTGGCCTAGTTCAGAGAACAAATGCAGGACTGCTTCTTCACCTGAGGTATTCCTGATGCAGTGATTTCAAAATCTCAAGCAGAGTTCATAAACTCTGCCTCCCAGTTACTGTAGTACTGTGGTAATTTTCTGAGTAGGTTACTATCTTTTTGTATGCATGAAAAAATTTGTGTACCATGAGAAAATGATCCTTATTTGAATATACTGAACTTCTCTGTTCAAATGCATGTGTAATTTCATGATTTATTTTACATTCTATGTGAGAATAAAATTGGTTTTAATATGATGGGTTTTTAGAACTTTTCCCCCTCCCTCTCTCATTTCAGATGTTGCAGTTGTGGACATGAGTGATATTTCCAAGCAACCATCACTCTTCTATCACCTTGGTGTGCGTGAAAGCTTTGACATGGCTAATAATGTTATACTCTACCATGACACTGATGCTGACACTGCTCAGTCTCTCAAAGTAAGGTTTTCACTTCAAAATCTGCTTCATTTCAGAAATAGCTTTAAATACCTGATCCTGCAAACATTTGTGTCTTTCTGAAATTTCCATTGACTCTGATTTCCTGACAGCTACATAACAAAATCATGCTAAGAAAAACAGCAGCTAGCAAAAATAGCAATGAGTGGAATAGTATAAAAGCTTGTTTATAAGAAAAGATCCCTAGTATGGTACTGATTTTGCTTCAGATGGTTAGACTTGGAAGTGAGAGAGCAAGTCTGATTTTTGCTTCCTCTTTCTCTTTTAATTAAACATAAAAATATACTATGGCCTGTATAATAACAGCGCTTGAACAAGGGCTATATTGCAACCTACTCCTACTGCTGTCAGATGAGGTTTGTATGTCCTAAGTGCTGAGTAGACTACAGGAATCTCATTTTTATTGCTGTTTGAGGATTAAAGACATCCTCACTTAAGTCCTGAAATTGCTGTTCTGGATGCAAGTGATATATATTGTGAATGTTTGTCTCTCTCAGTACAAGTTCTTTCTAGTTTAGACCACACTTAGACTTTTATCCTCTGTATCATCACCTACCCCTGCTTTTCATAGCATCAATTTTCTTGTTGCCTTCACTGGGAGCATTGTTGTTCATGCTTTGTGGCTTTTTTCCTTATTTTGAGTTACTGCCCCTTACTAATTTATATTTTTCACACCACCAATATCCCAAAATCATTTTTGGAATTCTCCAACCTTTCTTGATCCTGTAATATTAAATTTAATCCTAATTTTGTATGAGTCTCCTTGTCTTTTCCCAGAAAACCTCCGTTCTGTCACAGCTTCTCTTTCCTCTTTTCATAGAATCATTTAGGTTGGAAAAGACCTTTAAGATGACATCAAATCCAACCGTTAACCCAGCACTGCCAACTCCACCACTAAACTATGTCCCTAAGCACCACATCTATATGTCTTTTAAATACCTTCAGGAATGGTGCCTCAACCACTTCCTGGGGTAGCCTGTTCCAATGCTTGACAACCCTTTTGGTGAAGAAATTTTTCCTAATATCCAATCTAAACCTCCCCTGGCACAACTTGAGGACATTTTCTCTCATCCTATCACTTGTTACCTGGGAGAAGAGACCAACACCCACCTCATTACAACCCCCTTTCTGGTAGTTGTAGAGAGTGAGAAGGTCTCCCTTCAGCTTCCTTTTCTCCAGGCTAAACAACCTCAGTTCTCTCAGCTGCTCCTCACAGGACGTGTGCTCTAGACCCGTCACCAGCTTTGTTGCCCTTCTCTGGACACACTCCAGCACCTCAATGTCTTTCTTGTAGTGAGGGGTCCAAAACTGAAGGCAGCACTCGAGGTGCGGCCTCACCAGTATTGAGTACAGGGGGACAATCAATTCCCTACTCCTTCTGGTCACACTACTTCTGATACAAGCCAAGATGCTGTTAGCCTTCTTGGCCACCTGGGCATATTCAGCCAGCTATCTACAAATACCGACAGGTCCTTTTCCTCTGGGCAGCTTTCCAGCCCCTCTTTCCCAAGCCTGTAGAATTGTATGGGGTGGTTGTGACCCAAGTGCAGGACCCGGCACTTGGCCTTGGGAAACCTTACACAGCTGGCCTTGGCCCATCGATCCAATCTGTCCAGATCCCTCCATAGAGCTTTTCTATCCTCAAGCTAATCAATGCTCCCTCCCAACTTGGTGTCGTCTGCAAACTTACTTAGGGTGCACTCAATCCCTTCATCCATATCATTAATAAGATATCAAACAGAATTGGCCCTGCTACTGAGCCACTAGTAGCTCCCACTTGAGACTGGCCACCAACTGGACTTAACTCCATTCACCACCACCCTTGGGGCCTGGCAATCCAGCCAGGTTTTTCACCCAGCAAAGAACACACCCATCTAAGCCACAAGCAGCCAGTTTCTCTGTGAGGATGCTGAGGGAAATGGTGTCAAAGGCCTTACTGAAGTCTAGGCAGACAATATCCACATCCTTTCCTTCATCCACCAAGTGGGTCACCTTGTCATAGAAAATCAGGTTAGTCAAGTAGGACCTGCCTTTCATAAACCCATGCTGACTGGGATTGATCAGCTGGTCATCTTTCATGTGCCACATGATGGCACTCAAGATGACCTGCTCCATAACCTTCCCTGGCATTGAGGTCAGGCTGACAGGCCTGTAGTTCCTCAGATCCTCCTTCTGGCCCTTATTGTAGATGGGCATCACATCTGCTAACCTCCAGTCAACTGGGACCTTGCCAGTTAGCCAGGACTGATGATAAATGATAGACCGTGGCTTGTTGAGCACTTCTACCAGCTCCCTCAGTACCCTTGGGTGGATCCCTTATGGGCCCCATAGACCTGTGTGTGTCTAAGTGGTGAGGCAGGTCACTGACCGTTTCCCCTTGGCTTATGGGGCTTCTTTCTGCTCCCCGTTCCTGTCTTCCTGATGAAGGGGCTGGGTGCCCAGAGAACAACTGGTCTTACTATTAAAGACTGAGGCAAAGAAGGCAATAAGTGCCTCAGCCTTTTCCTCATCCTTTGTCACTGTTTTCCCCTGCATCCAGTAAAGGAGGGAGATTCTCCTTCACCCTCCTCTTGTTGCTAATGTATTTACAGAAACACTTTTTGTTGTCTTTTACAGTGGTGGCCAGATTAAGTTCTATTTGGCCCTTCTATCTTTCTCCCTGCATAACCTCACGACATCCTTGTAGTTCTCCTGAGTGGCCTGTCCCTTCTTCCAAAGGTCATAAACTCTTTTTTTTTTTTTTTTTTTTTTTTTTTTCTCTCCTGAGTTCCAGCCAAAGTTCTCTGTTCAGCCAGGCCAGTCTTCCCTTCTGCTCATCTTTTGGCACATGAGGATGGCCTGTTCCTGCTCTCAATGTCATCAATTTTACTCTAACGTAAAGGTGTAAGGTACTTTCTTCAGGTGGTGGTCCACATACACATTCACATTCTGTGTGCCCTGGAGTCACAAGAACTCAAGTTGGAGCCTCTCACGCTCTGCTAAAAGAGGTTATCCATGCGGATATGTGCTAAGGCATACTGTGTGCACTCTGTTCCTCTAGCTGATCTGGGTGGGCAGGGATATGATTTTCATCCTGCATCGGTAATATACCTGACTGCAAAGAGATATTTCATTTTTGTTTTTCATTAATGCATTTTTACCTTTCTTTTTGCTGTCACTCAGATGTTCTGATCAACTTGGTTCTCCCAAGGATGTGCCAAAGTTTGGGAAGCACAGGCTAGTCATCTTCTATTTGTCTCTACACAATGAGGACCTCTATGGATGGCTTTTCTTTCTGCACTTTGTGCCAAGTACCTACGTAAGCACCTGCTCCAACTGGAGTGCTGAATGACCTCCAGGGTTATATCCATCTATGGGTTGGATCTTCAGATTGATTGTTGCCAGAACTTGCAAGTCCTTGCAAAGTCAGTTCTGGGGCTTTTTCTTTTTTTCCTAAGGATGTAAAGCTCAAGGACAAGTCTGGGGACCTGGTAACACTGGAGCATGACTGGGTCACTTAAGGCTAGAAAAGCTATTACCTGCCTTCATCTCTCTTCTGCTAGGAACTCTGTCAGTATCACTGATCTCTTCCTCATCTCCTAGTTGTTTGTATAACCTCCTTGGCCTACATCGACCCCTAGCACATCTTACTATGGGATCAGAAGGCTTGATTTAGGTATTCTGGAACCAAGTAGAAGAGATCCTCTGGATCAAGTGCTAGAGTAGTTTAAGCAGGACACTGGGAAATGGTTCATTCCTACCCTGATGTTGTGGATACCTCTTCTGCAATTGAGCCCCAGTTCAATGTTGGATACCATGCAGATATGTTAATACACCTCTCTTAGGAATACTTCAGAAGGTAGATAGGGATTGTTCTTGGGTCTTTCAGTGAAGAACAATTCATGACACATTTCATGATGTACGTGCTGGATAGTTCTCAAAAGAGTTCATTTTTCTCTGCTGAGAAAGATCTTTACCTGCAGTAGATAAAGCTCTACTGGAGATACTTGCTTAACTAGGTAGACGTACTTAGTATGTCTGAGGTATTTTATTTGGCTTAAGGAGTTTAATCAGTAATTCTGTTTAGGTTTTGGTACATTAATATGTGTTTTTTGACCATCTGCTAGTGTTTCTTTATTCTCAGGTTTATGACTAATTTGATCCGTTTTTTTCCCTTCCCTTCAGGAATTAATTACTTTACTTGGATCTAGGTTGTTGTGCATGCCTCTTAAATGTGGTTAGTTTAAGTGTTATAAAGGCAGTATTAATGACTGCTAGTATTAATGATGGGGAAGATCCGTGAAGTTCAGGCAGCCTGACTTTATGTAACTTATTTCTTAAAATCCATCCTGAAATTTCCCCAAGAATTGTCTCTTCAGTGTCACAAATGTTCTTTCCAAAACAACCTAGTTCCAAGCATACAAAAAATATATATAATCTGGATTTTAGGAGGGTCATATTTGCAGAATTAAACCTTTTAGATTGTCTCTGGTGTTTCATCTGTTGTTGAGAAAAATGATGGGCACAATCATTTCTGTGCAGTGATTGTCCAAGTGGATTTCGGGCTGTCAGATGTGAAGTTGCTCAAGCAAGATCATCTGAGGTTGTCAGAGCACATACAATTAAATTATATCAATAACCTTGCTTAGGAACAAGTCTATATCTAATAATTGTAGTGTGGTTTGCCTGGAGATCTCTTTAGTTTCACCAAGCAGTGTTCATTGGATGCGTAAGCCATCACTAGAAGGAAGAGGATGTTACTTTGAGGTCTGGTTTACATGCCCATTATTTTATCACCTGCCTCATAATTTCAGTATCTCTCTTTAGATTCTGAAGTGAGAAGAACTAGGGTGTAGAAGGAGTTTGGTCTGTGCCCGTCCAGGTATGAAAGGGGCCTAGGTATCTTACTTTTTCTCAGAAAGAGTATCCTTATTTCCAGTTTTGCACACTTTTCTTTCTTTTTTTTTTTTTTCCCCCCCTACAAATGCCCAGCATGTGACTGGGTATGTGGAATGGCCAACCTGAGAAACTCCAATTATTGGGAAGTACAACTTTCCTCATCTTCTGAACACTTCTTTAAACAGGTTTCTTTTGTGAATCATTATTTTTTTCCTAACCTGAACTACTAAGACTTTTCTTGATCTTTTTCTGTCCCTTTACTTGGTATTTGCTGTGGCAGAAAATATGGATTATGCTGTGAAGATCACATCTGTATGTGTGTGTGTATATATATGTGTACCAGTTATGTTTATTGGAAATAATTCCCAGTAAAAATGAATAAACATTTTTATTCTCTTCTTTTTCCCCAGGATATGGTATCTCAGAAAAACACAGTAAGTATTAAATCCACATTCATTTTAAAACACAAATGAGGATACCACATTTGAAGCAACTCTAATAATTAAGCTGCCAAGCATATATATGCTTTATATGATTGAAGGAAGTCTGTTTCACCTATATACAATTCAAACTTGTGGAAATCCTGTTGACTTCCTTTTCAAAGTAAAGCTAGATTAAAAAATTACTTTTCTTAAGAAGTTCCTTTTTAAGTACTAGAAGAGTCCTAGGAGATATATAGGTAGGTTGATAGATCAAAATGTAAACTCAGAATTTTAAAGTCTCTTTCTCTCACAGTCTCACAATCTCTCACTTGTGCAAATGTATGTGTGTGTGTGTATGATGCCTTAATTGAGCTTATTCTTATATCTCAAACAGCTTTGGCTACTATATACCCATCCTCTTCCTCACAAATCCACAGATTTTACTTAGGAATGCAAAATCTTGTTTCCCAAAGTAAAAATATTCTTACCCTTAATGCAAATAAACCCAAGCAACTAAGTAAGCCTGAACCAAGATAGAATTTAGTGGTTATTTTAGACTTATTGTAATATGCCATTCTGTCTTAGACAAGTATATATTTTGTCATACTTCACATGATGTCAGTGGTTATTTTCATTAAACACCCTACACTGTTATTTTGAGGACTATTGAATTTGCAAAAATCGTGAACTTCCATTTATTCCCTTCTGTTTCCCCCCATTCACCATATACTTTTTTTTTTTTCTTCTGAAGAACCTAGGACGACTAAAATAATAACATGTTTTTAGAGTTTGCTAATAATTTAAAATAGAACTAGAAGAGATAATACCTTAGTCACAGCAATTTATTTTGAGCTGCTGTTTATGCTTGGTCACAGTGCTGCATGTAGGCTAAAGATAGATCAGGTTAAGCACATGAGTAGATCCAGGTCATTTTCCTGTCTGCCTTGGTGATCTTTGAACTAGTTTCACCTGTGGAGTGTAAACTACATTTACTGCTCTGTAAAGGGGGGCCTCAGAATGAGGCAGATTTGCTTGTGAATGCTACTATCCGTTTTTTGGCTGCAACTGGTGGATGATCAAAATGTCACAAGTATGTGTTTTCCTCCGCAGAGCAAGAGGGGGAACTGTGACTGAGCTATTTGGTGATTACTCCAGAAATGGAATAAAAGCAGAGATGACAATGGCAAATTCATCCTGGTGCGATCAGATTAGCAACCTGCAATCTTTTCTATTGCCAGATTCTTTCTCCCGCAGAGGGAGGTGTATACCTTCATGTGAAAGAGAAGATGGATCTGGTGACATGGTTTCTACAGCTGGGCCTGGTATTAGACCTGTAAACACCAAGTGGCTATCAAAAGGGACAGGGAGGCATTCTGAAACTAGGATTCTGATCCTTCCTTTAAAAAGGAGGGATTGCCTAACCCATTTTCCTCAAGTGCTTAAATTAAGAAAACGATTATGAATAAAAGACAGTGAGGGAAAAATAATTTTTTTTAAATACCAAATATGGATTCCTGACCCTTTTTTATGTGAAGTTGTTCACATTTTCTTTTATTAGATAAATGTGTTCCCATTTAGCATTTTTATCAGTTTTTTAAATCAATTTACAACAGACAAATTAGCACGCTAAATAGTTAATAGGTTAAAACTTTGTTTTTCTAAGTTGGAGTTGACTTCAAATAGACATTTTCTTTCCCCTCCTTTCAGATCCCATGAGTTGTCATGAGAGGCATGCAGTTTGATGCTGACATAATGTAGCGCCACTGCTTCATTGCTTGGTTAAATATTTTACAACTGTATGGGCAATGTCTTGTTTGAAATTAGTTGTTAATGAGGGTTGCTGTGCTAGTTAAGTAGGCGCAGAATTAGTGTGAATTTACTGTGTCCAATCAAGTATGTACTTACGTGATCATTTATCGATCATTAACCAACTTTTAAAAAGGGTAGAAAATGACAGGACAAGGGGGAATGGATTGAAGCTACAGGAAGGAAGGTTTAAATTACATATTAGGGGGAAGTTTTTTACGGAGAGAGTGGTGAGGTGCTGGAACAGGCTGCCCAGAGAGGTGGTGGATGCCCCATGCCTGGAGGTGTTCAAGGCCAGGTTGGATGGGGTCCTGGGCAACCTTGTGTAGATCCAGGCCTGGAGGTTGGTGTCCCTGCCTGTGGCAGGGGGGTTGGAACTCTATGATCCTTGGGGTCCCTTCCAACCCAGACCATTCTATGATTCTGTGATTCTATGATCGTGGTTTAACCCCAGCCAACAGCTCAGCCCCACGCAGCTGCTCGCTCACTCCCCCACAGTGGGATGGGGGAGAGAATCAGAAGGGTAAATGTTAGAAAACTCCTGGGGTGGGATAAAGACAGTGTAATAGGGAAAGCAAAAGCTGCACGTGCAAGCAAAGCAAAGCAAGGGGTTCATTCAGGCAGGCAGGTGTGCAGCCGTCCCAGGACAGCAGGGCTCCACCACCTGTAACGGTGACTTGGGAAGACAAACACCATCACTGCAAACATCCCCCTCCTTCTTCTTCCCCCAGCTTTATATGCTGACCGTGACGTTACATGGTACGGAATATCCCTCGGGTCAGTGGGGGTCAGCTGTCCCGGCTGTGTCCCCTCCCAACTCCTTGTACCCCCCCAGCCTCCTCGCTGGTGGGGTGGGGTGAGAAGCAGAAAAGGCTTGTGAGCACTGCTCAGCAGTAACGAAAACACTCCTGTTGTTATCAACACGTTTTCTGCCCAAATCCAAAACACAGCCCCATAGTAGCTACTGTGGAGAAAATTAACTCTGTCTCAGCCAAAACCAGCACAGCATTTCAGTTTAAATGCTGAATGGTAGATCCAACAGTTAATACCTCAGTACAGAGGTTTTGTATTTTCCTTTCACGTTTCCAGATTGAAAAGTGTGGGTATGCCTCTGCCATAGCTGTGGAATAGCAGAAAGAGCTTAAATACACTCTTCACTACGGTCTGGAGGCATGTTGGAAAGGGGATAGATACTTGATCTGCTAAGCCTTGAAGGCCTCCAACCCAGAGATAGGTACAGGAATAGTATTGCTGGTTTTATGAAGTCCTCTCCACATCTTCCAAGCTCTGTGTCCACACATCTGCACTGTGCATCAGGGAAGGGGGACAACAGAGATTGCTACCAGGCACTGCACACCATTTTTCCAGCAGCACTAGTGAAACTTATTGTGCTGGCTGCTGTAGCCAGGAGATCTCTCTGAAGCTTCCCTGCCCTCACCTTTGCTATTTATCCTGCAAATCTCAAGTCATGCACAGAGATACAAAAAAATCATAGCATAGAATAGGTGTGGAGCCATGTTAAACATACAGAGAATGTCTAGTGTGTCATTTGTGGTGATTTTCTTTTGTGTGTTACAAGTAAGCCTTGGAGAAAATGGTTGTTTTCCTTGTAAGGAAAACATTATACTAATTCAGCATCAAGGAGGACGCAAGAGTGAGGAAACTGGACATACAGCTGAAAACAATGCATAGAGGAAAGATCAGCAATTGATTTGGGATTTGGTCTGAGTACAGCTGATCTAACAGTGAAAATTATACAGCAGCATGCTAGCATAAGTCTGAGAGATTTAATAGCTTACTGTCTGAAAAAAAGAGTGCAAGAGTAGGGGAACCTTCCCTCCTTCCTTCCTTCCTTCCACCATCCAGGAATGAAGTTTTCAGGGATAAGATAAGATGAAGAATGTGATTCAATTCTGCTTGACTCCCCCAAACAAGCAATTAAAATTCTGTATTGATAATTTATTGCTTACTTGGATACAAAAGGAAAGAATTATTGGCTATGGGAGTTCATTTCCCAAGAAAGAATTGCCCTGGCATGGAATTCAAGGTCAAGATTCTGTGTCCCACCAGTTAGGTTTCCTTCTGTAGAGCTTTGAGGACTATCTTCTGCTAATTTTACTTAGGGTATATACTTACTAGTTTCTGTCAAAACTGTCATCGATAACATAAATTGCAAACATGCAGTTTTGCAGAACGGTTTGTTTCCTGTGTCATGATGGAAAAATCAAAGTTTGAGAGCACAGTGGATGCTGCTGGACTGTAGGGTACAGGAAAATGAATTTTTCAGGGGAAAATAGGCTGCTGTTTTGTAGTTTCTTCAGATGTCAGGTGGAAAATGAATTTTTCTGGGGAAAATAGGCTTCTGTTTTGTAGTTTCTTCAGATGTCAGGTAACCATTTGTTTACCAGAGAAATGAAATTTCAAGGATTTTCATAAGCGAAGAATGCTTAAAAAAAATCATTTTCCCCCAAACCAATATAATAGATAAAATCCATGAGAAAGTTGTTCAATTTGGATGCAACGTTTTGTTAAATACTTTTTTTTTTTTTTCCAATAGGGAAATTTCCTCTCCCTCTACAGAATTTTAAGGAATGATGCATTAAAAAAGTCCAAGAGGGAGTGAAGCAAGAGTGCACAAGGGGCTTTTTAAAAAATGCTGGAGTCAAGAAGCAAAATGTACAGTGCTTTGGCAATAGTTCTAGCATTGGTTGCACATAGTTTGAGATACATACTTTGATCTGTTTGGTTTGTTTGAATGTGGCACTGAGGATACAAACTAGAACTTCCCACTCTGGAATAACTATTATGGCAAGTACAGAATATAAAGAGAAAGACTTAATAGTTAATTTTTCTTTAGTTGATGGTATGCCTGAAGAAATTTGAATAGCCTTGTTAATTGCTTTCAGGGAAGGTATTTAAAGGAAAGCAAGCTGGGTATTAAACCAAGAGGTTTATTATAATGTACTTAGCCCTGTGGGCCTGATGAAGTATTTTCAGACATTTAAATGTTGTGGTGTGCGTCGGGTTTTTGGGGAGTTTTGGGTTGTTTTGTTTTGTTTTTTTCCTTCATTAAATCCTTTGACAGTTCTTACAGTAAGCAGAAAATAATGTCTAGGCCATGGAGGAGTCATTAGCAAAAAGTCTCCTTGATCTAAAGGGAACAGGATTGTAATTTATCCTTGCCACGAGGAATTTTTATGTTGAAAAATCAGTTTTTATTGTAATTGGCAGAAAGTCTCTTTGGAGTTTTGGTAGCTGCATAAATTAGACTTCATCTACTGTTTTAAGGCAATGAATATTTAATAAAACTATATAGAAAGATTTTGGCACTTGGACTCATATTCTCCAATTTAATAGCCCAAATGGATTGAAATAAGAGCCAAGACTCTATGATTATATTATATGAATTTAATAATCTGAAGAAGTAGTATTACAGAATAGCTTTATATTTTTTATTTTCTGATTATTTTTACAGTATGTAAAAGTTTGTATGATACAGGCATTTAATGATATATTTCTAAAAAAAGCCTGAGACAGCAGGAGTATTAAAAGAGTTTGCAAGAGGGCACGGAATGAAAGAGGAGTAGGAATGTCTTAAATACAGACAATCAATTTTCCTTTTGGGCTAGAAATAGTACAAAGGCAATGGGTAACACAGTAAATATTACTTTTAATGTTTCTAATCATGAAATATGCTACTGTTACTGTTGGTATAATGAAAACTAAGGCTTTTAAACTTTATTTATGAAGTTAGTTTCTATGGAAAAGTTACTATCTCAAGGGTCATGTATTTATAGTGGTTGGATTCTAGTTACCTAATCAGGTAATGAATCTGATAGGTTCATAAAAGTAAGACTTGAAAGCATGTTAATGATGACACAAGGAGAGGTATAGACAAATAAATCATGTAGACAGAGAAGTCTTACATTCTAGGTAACAAAGTATTGCAGTTTTCTTGGCCGTGTAAATATGGATTTGCTATAAACATCTATATTCA
Source organism: Podiceps cristatus (assembly GCA_000699545.1). Taxonomy (NCBI): domain Eukaryota; kingdom Metazoa; phylum Chordata; class Aves; order Podicipediformes; family Podicipedidae; genus Podiceps; species Podiceps cristatus. The sequence goes on from KL258297.1 coordinate 32,754, forward strand.
TTTTCTCTTGTTTCTTTCTTTAATAATTTCTCTATTCATGTGTTATGTCTGTCTTTTTGATTTTTTATGCTGTTTTGTGGTGGTGTTTTTTGTTGTTTTATTTCAATTTGGAGTAGGTTGCCAACCACAAAGCTTTTCTTCGGGTTCAAGTACCTCCTGAATACCACAGTGGTAATCTGATAGGCAAAGTATGTATCACTTTAAATCTGCTTTCTTTTTAATGAATATGCCATCTTATTACTGTGTTTCCAGGCATTTTTATTTAAGGATGCTGTGAGAATAGTGCTTGGCAGGGTCTTTTCTTCAAAGTGATTGTAATCTTGGAGTACTCGTTCCTTGCAAGTTAGATCCCAAGCATTTAGAATGTTTGGCTTGTGATAATCTCTTTTAACAGTCTTTACATAAAAATAATGCATACATTCCACTTTAGAAGAAGTTGTATTTTTAAAAAGTTTATAATACCTTAGTCACCTGTATCAAGACAAATAGGAATGTGATGTCATAGAAAACTACTGTGAAAACCTTAATTCTTAAGAGTGGATTAAACTCCCTGAACACTCAAAAGCGTGTGAATTCTTCGAGTGAATGCAGTTCGCTTTCTGTTATCCTATGTGTTTTCCTTCTAACTGGTTTGTAAGGCACTCCTAATACTCTTGATGCTTGAGTAAGTGGCCAAATGAACTGTATGGCTCAGGTAAAATAATTGTGCTGTTACCTGTGCAGGCATAATTCTCTAAAAATGCAGATATTTTACTCAACATTATTTAATTGAAAAAAAAGCCCTTTAATTCTAGTGTAGCATCTCTGTCACAAAGTGACAGTTGCACCAGCATAACTGTAGCAGTACAATAAAAAAAACTGTTTCTGTTATTAAGGTCAAAAGTTTACTTTTAACAGCATTAGCAAAATGTTTAGAGGAGTATTTTAAGACAAAAAGCCTATCTTATCTAGAGCCTAAAAATGACCTATGTGGGCCTAGCTAACTCTTTTTCAGCCTTTCAGCAAAGCCATGGCTCTGTTTAATTCCTTTAACCATTTTTGCTCTGAAGAACAGGTCCCTCTCTCAACTTACTTGCGGTTATTTCCTGTTTTGTTTTGGTTTTTAATGTTACTAACATTTTGGTTCTTTTTGTGGTACATTTTAAAGTGTTGTGATTGAATACAAAAGTTTCATTGCTAGCGTATTGGGCATATGTTATTTGCTAGAAGATGAGCTATTGAGAGCTTTTATTTTTTTTTTCAGTCTGCTTGGATTTTTGTATTTTTTAACTTGATTTCTCAAAACAAGATAATAAAAATAGCTTAACTAGTAATCCTGAAATAAACCAATTCAGCATACAATGTTTATGAGCTATTAAGTTATAATTCTATTACAATTAAATAATAAATAGATTATATATATTTGCTGCTAGAATTCCTATATATGTTACTTCATACATACTTGTGCTATTTATTCATTATCTTAAAAAGCAATAGTTGGTGTATGACAGGACAGTAATTTTCACAACGATTAACTGTTGGTGTCAGAAACCAGCATCCTGAGTAGACAATCTGAAGAAGCAAGGATGAAATTTTCAGCCATCTCTAGTCCTTGACTAGAGGAAGCAAAGTAGATAGACAGAACTGGTTTTTATGTAATGGAGATAAGAAAGACTCTCTTAGAAAGGCCACACACTCTATATGAAGGGGCTTTATAATTTATTATATGTAAATACTGGACAGAAGAAGCTAGAAAATAGGAGCTGCTTTCTTTTCAGGCAAGGGGACACACTGAAATGTGTGCAGGGTTCCTGACTTGTGTGCATAAAAAAGTGTCTGTCATGGATAAAATTGAGGTTTTAATTGCATAGATTTCACTATCCAAAAGAGGCAAGAAATCTATGTCAAATAGAGATGTTGGCTGAATAAGATCAATACAGTGTTTCACACGTCATTTAATTTTTTTTCTGAAAATTGCTTTGCTTTTTCAGTAGATGACTGCAGCTCTCTTTGTGTCACAAGGTACATCATACTTTCAAATTGGAATTTTTTTCCATTGCAGGAAAAGCTAATTCACTGTTACAGGTTTAAGAATAGAGTTTCTACAGAAGCAGCTTTGCATTGCACTAAACTCATTGTTTATTTGAATAAACCCAAGACTAAATTGTTTTAACATACTGGTGGTTTGGGTTACAATTTTTCTGACTTTTTAATAGGAAGTAAAGATAGCATTGCAACAGATAATTATATTGTTGCAACAGAGATACTGTACTGCAGGGTTTATGAGGAAGGAATGTGGCTTAGTCTTTATCTGTTAGAAATAATTTAAATTTCTAAATCCTTACAGACTCAGATCAGCAACAGGATATCACTGATACAGGTTTTTTTCCATCTGTATTTTTAGTAACTGCATGCCTTACTTCCTGTGAAGTTTATTTCTCATCTAGTTTATTAATGCATATAAAAATATCCCATCTTCATATTCACT
>KL258298.1:1160-13689 GCA_000699545.1 Podiceps cristatus
ATTATTTCTCTTCCACTAATTCAATGTCCACAGAAGCTTCCAAATGTAATCTAACGCTCCTCTTGTCTGGTACATGCAAGCCTTGCTACTTCCTCTCTGCTTGGGCCAAAAGTAAGGACATGTGTCACAGATAGGCTATTTTTCATATTTTGCACTCTCGCAGAATCTCCAACCTCAGGAACCATGTCACTATATAGGAAAATAAAAAGTAAGCATTTTGCATTTGTGATCAGAGAGAAATATATGGGAAATTGCACAAATGTATTTTAGAGCTTACAAGCCAGAGGGTATTTATGCCAAGGGTATTTGTTTAAAAAAAAAAATAGGGGACTTTAATGATTTCTGAATGTTTTGCCTCTGTGGAATCACAATTCCCAAACCTGCAATAGAGTTCAAAATGGTAATTTACAGGAAACTTTGGGATGAAGAAGGACCATCCGTCAGGAAGGTACAGGCCCTAGGGAGGAGCAAGGTGTCCAGACATGCCTCCCACTGGCACGTTCTCCTGTGTATCCCACCCACTGCCCCACAGAAATGCAGCTCTCCTCCCAAAGGGACCCACACGAGCCTGCCTCCTTTCCAAAGAGTGAAGTGTATGTAGGTATGGTGTTCTTGAAAGATCTTTTTAGACTTTAGAGAGCAGCAGAAGGGCAGTGTGAGGGATGGTCTCTCTCTGCCAGAGCTGTGACACCCTCTTGGACCTTGCAGAATTTCATGGCTCTGAAAGCCTGAGCGAGCCCGGCATAGGCTTGCGGCATGCTCACAGCTTTAGAGCAGAGCGACGTTTTCACAGGCCTGATCCGGCACCTACTGGAGCAAACAGCAAGCTGCTTATCGCATTCGTAGGACGGAAGGTTGCTCTCCAGAATAAACGCTGATCTGATCTGCAACTGAGAGCAAGATGAGGGCAAGAGCTGGAGAGGTGGCATAAAAACCGTGTGACTCACATCCATCAGAAAAGTGACTCGGCACAGCCTGCCTTGCTCTGGACTCACTTAGAAACCAGCTTTCTTAGGGCCTGATTCTGGCAGTGATGAGGTACTTGGTCACAATGTAAAAATAAGGATGAGGGCAGCCAGGGCAAACACCTGTGCTCTGGCTAGTGGCTCTCCTCCTGCCTCTACTTCTAACATACTGTTGCCATCATTAAATTTCTCCTGGAATATGGCCCCCGTAAGGTGACATAACTGGGACTTGAACAAAGATCCATTACAGAAAAAACCTCTTACATTTTACATTTTTCTAAAACAAATAGACAAACACAGCTATCTGAATGATACAGGTGACTTCTGCCTTATTACTCTTTCTTGACACATATAGAAATAATGGCTCAAACGTAGCCCAAGAACGAACAGCAGTCCTTCACCTCCTCACGTAGGCAGGACCGGCAGTGCTTTCATCATCTTCTTTCACAGAAGTCTCCTAAACTTCAGTAACTGAAAACCAAAATGAAGTCTTCAAAACCTGTTAAATTGGGGTTGGAGCAACCTCATTTGACAGGCTCTGTGATGGGCCAGGCTCTCATGGTATCAGTCACTTTGATGGCCATCCCAAATGGATGTCAGCAGAGGGTCTGGCCCCCCATATTTTTGTTTATGGAAGGAGAGGAGGGAGCAGTTCTGATCTGTGGATGTCTGTTCTTGCTGTGAAGACTAGCCTGTTCTCCCTGCCCAGAAATGGCAGTGGTCCTGCTGCCTTTTTCTTGCCCTTAGTTCAGGCTACGTTACTTACGGCTTCTCTGGGATGAGCAAGAGAGGGCACCCGGGATGCTGTGAGCTTTGGCAGCGCTGCCTTGCCCGGGAGCTCCTCAGGCACCAGAGCTGCTGACACACGGATTTACTCCTGGCTCGGGAGGTTTCTGGCAGGCCACAAACACAGCAGAGGTTGATCTTAGATCAGTCACAGCAGTCACAAACTCTCTTTGCAGCCTGAAGAGAGGCCATGAAACAGAACATATTTCAACTGCTCGTGGCCTAGCAATTGTCAAATGCACATAGCTGATATCACTGTCTGAACTCAAAGGACAGGGTCGAGGTGCGGGGCCCTGGTGAATTCTGGTGCTCCCTGATGCTTGTGAGTTTTACCGTTAATTTCAAGTGACGGGACAACGTGCAGCAAGCTTTGCCTGGTTGCTGCAAGTGACAGGTGTGAGTAGAACTGGTACCAAAACCACCCATGTGTCACCCCGATTTAATTCTGGTGCTTGCACCCTCTTAATGAGTGAAACGTCATTGCTATAATATTACAAAGGTTTGCATGTTTTGTACTTTGGTCTGATTTACCCTCTTAATGAGTGAAACATCATTGCTATAATATTACGAAGGTTTGCATGTTTTGTACTTTGGTCTGATTTTAAAAATGCATCCTGTACAAGAAAAAGCAACATTGGCAGCTGTGTATTAATTGCGTAGGAGTGTGTAAAACTGGAGTGTGGAAAAAATTAAACACTATCTCTGTTTCTAAAATTTCTTTCAGGCTAGCTGATTGCACACAGCATTTTTCATCCTTTGCACTGAAAAGTTCAGTGAACAGCGATCCTTTCACAGCATAAGTTTTGCAAAAGTCTGCAGGTCTCAGAGTTCTGCATTTCCTTGCAGTAATTTCACCCCCTTGCTTGGGAATTAATTTAATTCCTCTCCTGCTCTGTACAATAGTGCCCTGGGTATTCCTGCACATATTCAGTGCCAGAGAGTTGCAATAGGCCCAGGTGTTTCATACCTGCCTCCTAAAAGGGGCGATGTAAAATTTTGTGTGGATAAACCCCAAATGTGAGAGTGATAAGAAGAACAGAGTGAAAGAGACCCAGCTGCTGTGTTGCTGAGGATGTTGCTCAGCTGAGGTTGCTCAACTCCTTCTCCTGTAGCAGGAGGAAAGCCAAGGAGAAACCTCAATTAGACTCTTTTATTTTGTAGTCTGAAATCTTTATTTTGAATGCTGTGCAATCCTTGTTTATCAGCCTTTCTTTGATTGTACACCAAAGAGGTAGAAGCCAACAGAGACTTGTCAGGCTTTCCTGAAGGGTCTGCCTTCGCAGGCAGCCTGAAGCTGTCACTCTATGTCCTTGCCTTCACTCAAGGGAATGACGTAGTCTGACACTCCTGATCTTTCTGTTTTGTTTACAAGATAAATGATTCTATGCTGAAATGAGGGCAGAAGAGCACATAGATGTGAGCCAGGAAAAAAAATGCCAGACTCCAGTGAGGACTGGCAGATCCTTCTGTGTCTTTGTTTTACACTTAACCCTCAGTGTCGCTCCTCGCTCCGGTACTTCCTCACACTGCCTTTTGCAATGATCATGAGAGACTCACGTGCTGTACTCCAAAAAAATCCATGTATGATCCCCGTGCTATTGGCCATGTCAGTCTTGGCTTGAAGTCAAACAGCACTAGCACAGAACAGGCCAGAATGGCTGCACCCTGCTCTGTTATTGGAAGAGCCACCACTAGCGATGTACCCTAAGTACAGATAGGATTGTATTAAGCTGGTGGTAGTTTCCAGCTAGAGCTGGAGTAAACTTAGGGTAGCACAACCTCCCATGCATACAGGCAGAGGCCGAAATAACCTGGCTTGGTGCGGGACTGAGGGAGAGGAACCACCTTGTAGCCTTTCGGCGGGGTGCCAGGCTTTACGGTCTACTAGTCTGGTGCTGGGACTGGATCACAACCATCATCTTTGCTTCTCTCTGTTTAGCTAGACTTCTCTGCCCATGGCTTCAGATCCACTACCTTTACACATGCCTGTGATAGCTTGGTATAACTTGTCTCTGCCTGGAGAGAGGACTTCACCAGAATCTGTTGACCAGCAATTTTCCACTCAAGAAAATATCTCGAAAGATGGGAGAGGGAGGGCAGTCTTCTCTTGCACTCTTACCCTGCATCACCTAGGAGACTTTCAACCGGGACCTAACAAACGGGACTTTCCCCCGCCGAGCTGCAGCTGGCGGGAAGCGGGTGGCTCGACACCCGTCTGGGCATTGCTGGGGGCTGCGGCAGGCAGCTCGGCAATGCCACCCACTGGGCGCAGCACCCGGCGCCGGCACCCTGCATCGCTCCTAGGGTATGGTTCAGCTGAGGGTGCTGGAGGAGATGTGCCCATTCTGTCCCAGACCTTCCCAGCGTATGCACCTGCCCTTGTGTTCCCTTTTCTGTCGTGCCCCTGTTCAAAATCTCTTCCCTACTTTTCCTCCTGCCTCTGACCTCTTTCAGTGTTGGGATGCCAAAGCCCTTTTCTAATTAGCAGCTCACGATCACAGTCTGGGAAAGGACCTCCAGAGATCAATTAGCCCTCCTCCGTGCTTCCAAATAGGATCCACTGAAACTGTATCACTCCTGACACACATTTACGTCACCACTTCTACAGTCAGAAATAAGTGATGTGCCTCACAGCCTGCTATAGCTGTGCTTTAGTAGCTCGTGACCCAGGGTGCGTGGTGTGAAGACGAGTCCATTTAAAACTGCATGCGAGGAGAGGTCTGCTCAGATGGTGTTAGTGGAGTGGGCCAGGCACTGGGGAGTCAGATCTGTGTGGGTCTGTGCGTACTGCCTTTTGCAGTGGTCCCTGGACAGATTCTGGCAATGAATCTCCTGTGCTCTTGTTTGGGGAGAGACGTTGTTCTGCTCCCCAAGGGATGCTGGTGTAGCTTATAGGGTGGTGGGCAGCGGTAAGGGATGAGGTGGTTTTCCTTAGGTGTCTCTTGGAGCACATTTTTATCCATTAGGCTACATGCAGTACTTCTAAAGACACCAGGGAGTCTGTGAAATTTTTCTAAAAGACCTGTAAAAGCTGAGGAAGAAAACAAGCCCACTGTCAGTAAATGTAAGTTTATACTTTGTATTAAATGTTAACTTACCATTCAGGGATCAGCACTTCCATGGGGAAATACTTTAGGTGATAAGTCAGAAAGAAGAATGAAAGTCACTGGTGTGAAACTTATGTAAAATATCAGCACAGCATTGATTCACTGGCCATCATGGCCTACAATCTCCAGACAATGTATTTTTTTTTTCCCTTTTAACTAAAAATGCCACTTCCTCGCTGTTTCCCTCAGGATGCCAGCTCCCACTCACATAGCCCACTGCTGACTTTTGCAGCTATGTGGTCCCTGATGGCTCTGAAAATCTGGCAGACTTGACTCATCACAAGCCGCCTGGCATCAGAGAAGCAAGCTGCCCTGTGCTAGGACGTCCCTGTTGCTCCACATCTATCACCTGCCTCTCATCTTTGACTTGGAAAACAATTTTTGAAAATGAGTCTGCCTTCTTGTTACATTGGCACGGTGGCTGGAGTTGGATCCATGGCCTGACTGCCTGCGTGTTATGATATTATACAGGGAGGCGGCCTGGGAGCACGCCCGCCCGCATGAAAGCCATCACTTCAGGGAAGGGCCTGTAATCCCGGCTCCGAGATGAACCTGCACCATGCCCTGCTACAGCTTTATCTGTTGGCTGGCTGGGTGTCTCAGTGTCTGTGTTACAGCGGTGGAAGAAATGGCATCGCTATAAGTACACAGCCAGAGAAGTATTGCAGTATCCCCCTTCACGGGAACAGCTACCTGGGTGCGAACACCTACACCCTAACTACACAGGCCTACATTACTTCTCATTGCTGCAGCTTGTCTTATAAAATACAAATGAGGGCTGTGACAGCTTTCTGCTGGTTTTTCTCTCTCCCTGTCCTCAGCATGGGGGTGACAGGGTGACCCAGTTCAGTTAGCAGATGCCTGTCCACAACCAGGCGCCTGACAGATACGGCCTCTGGCTCAGTCCTGTCTGCACTGAGGATTTTTGGTTTTCAGTAATATCAGTAGGGAAACACTGAGGAATGATGTCACGTTTAGTGCACATGTCTAAGTAAGATAACATGATACAATGAACTGTGGCACCAAGGAACAGGCTTTTGCTTAAAGCTTATGCTTAAAAATTATCCTTCAGCTAGATTACTAAAATGTGGCTTATCCCTGTGCGAAGACTCAGCGGGAAGCCTATAGGCTGCTAAATCATACTTAAGCTGCTACTTAATATAGAATTATACTGCTCCAGCCTCACAGTCACTGGGTTTATATGTTTCTCTTCGTTCATGTCATGATAAAGCTTTTTTATGTCTAGATTTGCCCTAATAACTCGGACACTTGTCTGAGAGTAGCTTGCAAAGCCCTACCTGGCTTAAGTTACACTCAAGAGAAGCTCGGAGGCACCCATCCATCTCTTTGGAAAACCTAATGAAGACACAAATGACCCACTCCTGTTGGAGCGGGTCCAGAGGAGGCTACAAGAATGATCCGAGGGCTGGAGCAGCTCTGCTGTGGGGACAGGCTGAGAGAGTTGGGCTTGTTCAGCCTGGAGCAGAGAAGGCTGCGGGGAGACCTGATTGCGGCCTTTCAGTGCTTAAAGGGGGCCTATAGGAAAGAGGAGGAGAATCTTTTCAGTAGGGACAGTGGTGATAGGACAAGGGGTAATGGTTTTAAGCTGAAACAGGGTAGGTTTAGATCAGATGTTAAGGAAGAAATTCTTCACAATGAGGGTGGTGAAGCACTGAAACGGTTTGCCCAGACAGGTGGTGGAGGCCCCATCCCTGGAAACATTCAAGCCCAGGTTGGACGGGGCTCTGAGCAACCTGATCTGGGTAATGGTGTCCCTGCTCACTGCAGGGGGGTTGGACTAGATGACCGCTAGTGGTCTCTTCCAGCCCAAAACATTCTGTGATTCTATGATTCTATGACACATAAACTGGGCTTTGAACTGGGATGAATTTCTTCCAGGCTGAATTACCTTTGGGTTAATAGCTACTGAAGCCTTCTGCTGCATGACTGTTTACAGCAGTTTACACATACAGACACATACCTCCCTCCTATATTTTTAGCACTTCCAGAGAAGTCACTTTTTAAAATGAAATTGAGTGGATTAGATTGGTGAATGCAATTCCCACAGTATTATTTATTCATTCTCTTTCCTGCTTTTACAACCTTTTAATATAAGGTTTGATGGCTCAGTGATGTTCTGCTATTTTCATTGCTCAGGCTTTCATGGGAGTAGAAATAGGCTGGAGATACCTTAGTTCTTTCTCAGTTGGGTTTAGAGATCTTTCTCTCGTGTAGTTTTCTGCCAAAGCTAAGGGAGCTGTGTCCACCTTGATCAAAACCAGAGCTTTTTACTGCCAGAGATCTCTGACACTTTCTTTTGTATTTAACCCCACCTCACTAAGACTTTGCTCCCTGGCAGGGTATTTTTTTCCATACAAATACGCTCTTACACATTCTAAAATTGCATTTAGTTTTCTATTACACTAGAAGTTCTTGTGAATGAGTGATGTGCTTAAGACCATAGACATTTTGTGGTTTTTAATTTTAGATCTCCAATTAGTAAATCTTCCCTTTCCCTTGCCATTTTTTTTGTTTGCTTTTTCTTTTCTTGCTTGAAGAGGGAACTGCTCATTTGCTGTTGTACCCTGGAAAGAACAGTGATGTATGGTTTATTAAGATAGCAACTCAAACACATAATCTCTTGATTGCTATAGGACAAGTGATTTATAGGTGTTAGCTAATGGACTCCTGGCTAGGGGCCCTGGAGGCTTCATTTTGTACCAATGGCAAATCATGCCGAAGCCAGGTGTAACTGGCATTTAAGTTGTTTGGTAAGTTAACGGTACAGCAGTCTTCAGCCCTCCCTGAATTTGCCTTACCATCAATCTTTATGGCACAACAGCAACATCATTACTGAGGTCCATATTTCATGACAAGGCAGAAATAATTTTTCACTTACTACATTCCTTGCCTGTTCCCACCTGATAACCTGTCTCCCCTACAGTGTTTTCACTTTCCTCTTACTCTGAAGTAGTTTGGTTCATGTCTGATCTACACAGTCAAATCCCTGTGAATAAGGCTCAGCATATCCATTGTCTTAGGTTTCTCCAGTTGACTATATTTTATCTTTCTGTAAAGAACAGACACCGATTTTTCAGGATATCACATCGTGTCAGCTGATGAAGAAAACATGATCCAAGCAGGACCCAGCTAGCTACCACATGGTGTTAAAACCTCTCTGATACACGGCACAGGTCATTGTTTTTACATGCAGAAGGAAGGTGGAACCAGCTAAGCAAATGGCACATTTTATGTCAGTGGTAATACTTCTGTTCTGACCATTAGCATAGAAATTGCCCATTTGTGCTGAGATGCAGAATCAAAACTAATGCATGTACTGCAACACAATGTATATAATCAAGACTATGCTGGTATTAAAACTGACAAACAACAAAGAAAGGCAATTCTTTTAAAAATGAGGCTATGCCTCGATCAGGGAGACCTCCTCAGTTTCTGAGGCTGGGGTGCACAGCCTGGCTGTACCTGGACTCCTTACTGGGCTTTGCACCACGCCCCTCAGAGAACACCAGTGGGTAAATCTAGGCAACATATTTCTGAGTTGCTCCACACATTTCTGTAGGCTTGCAGTGACTTCCCCAGCCCCCAAATATTTCTTTTTCTCATGTTTGGTCTTTTTAATCCTTGTTGCTTAAAATATAAGAAAGAAAAGAGGGGAAGAAGCTCATAATAATCCATGAACATAATGAAAAAAAATGTTTAAGAAACACCTAATTACTCTGCAGTTGTAAGACTCTCTTGCTTTCCTTGTAGTTCCAAAGTAGATGCTACTCCTTTTTGAAAATTTTCTTTCCATTCTTTTTTTTTTTTTTTTTTTAAATGACACCTGCCCACTATTATTAAAATTTTCAATGTGGCAACGAAGAATTGACGCACTCCATGAGTTCAGCCCTTTTCACCACCGTGCAACTTTGGCTCTAAAGAGCAGCCCTACCGAAAAAATGCAGCTGAGTGTTTCACTGTGCCTTGTTTCTCCATTTCTATTTAAAATGACATCCATGAAGCAGCAGAGAGGAAGGAGGAGTGGCTAGGACATACATTCTAAAGAAGGGTCATCAGCTGCAGAACTAAAGCAATTGCAAGCACCTCTCTTTTCTGTTAGCTGCTGAGTTTATCACACATCTTAGTGCAACACAGACTTACACGAACTGCAAGTCCATGCATAAAGACAACAAAATGCAACACTGGTACCTCATCTGTGAGATGCTGTGCTACTGTTTTGATAATCAGTTCCCACCCTAGAAGCTAGATATGCATTAATCTTCACCTTGACTCCCTCTGGCATCGCTCTCCATCTGAATCCATCCCTGATCATTCTCCTGGAAGTATCTGTGGATGATTAAAGCTCTGTACTGACAGGGCACATTAATCAGACGACAAGACTAGCTGCTGAAACGAATTTCAGAAGTTAAAAAATGTAACATTTATTCCCTGTCACTTTGTTTGCTCTGTCAAAATAGGAACTTAAGCAATTATCAACGTGAAGGCACAGAACATGTGTGTTTAAGGCAGGCTGTTTCTAGTTCATTAAATCAGGTCTCACCTTCAGGGCCAAAAAGTTATAATTGTGATGTTATTCCAGAAGGATCTCAGTAAGCAACATCCATTCTCTGCTTAGATGAGTTTACCCATTAATGCTAGTCTGTCATTAGAAGCCTTTACACACAGAAGCATTCACATCTCAATTTTACAGCTGAAAGGTGAAATTTTCATACCTGATTACAGACACTCATCACTTCTGTAAAATACAATTTCAGCGGCAAGAGATTTTCCTTATGACTGTGAGAAATCCAAAAAAAGGATACAACTGCTCTGTTTTTTTTTTCCAGGATGTGAAGTTGTTGTTCACGATGTCATTTTTGAAGCACATACTTTTCATTTTGACTTCAGTTTTGGAGTGAGCCCGAGACCTAACAGTTTTATTATACTAATTTTCCTCAGTCAGTAAGAAATGTCATAATCCTTAACACCTCTTACTTTTCAAGTCTTCTGTTTCCAGTGAATCAAACTTATCATCTCTGTCAAATTGCTATATATTTGTGGTTTTGTGATGATCCCTGAACGAGTAAGAGGCAGTCACCTCACCTGCATTTTAAAATATAGGATTATAAATATCCATTATGATGTTTGGCTTGCGGTTCTTGGTTCAAAATCCCATTTTTTTTTTCCTAAGCCCTTCAAATAGGCAGGAAGTAATAGAAAATTACTTATTATTTTAGACTAGGTATTATCAACTGCTATGAGAAAGAATATAGGAATTCCTGGTGGAGTAAAAAAAACCAAACAACCCTATTTTTTTTTTTTTTAAATTAGATTACAGTTTATCAAGCCCAAGCATTCACCAATTCTGAGCCAGGCGGCAAATGTCATCATATTGGCTTGCAAATAATCAATCTTTTTAAAAAAAGGATCCATTTCAGTTGTCATGCATTTTTCAAGTCTAACAAAACCCTGTCTTTTGTTAGAATGGTTAGAAACTTGAGTTATTCTGCAATCAGTGGAACAATACAGAAAGTATAATGTCCTGTAGAGACCATATGCAGCCTTTGCACTGAAGTGACTCCTATTACCTCACACTACTTTATGACATCCTCCTCCTCCTAAAATCTCTTCATCCCCACAACTTCTAGTCCTCTTTCACGCTAAGGGCAGGAGGTAGCAGGCACGTGGGCCGCCGAGTGACACACAGGTTTATAACGCCTAACGCATGCTGACTGCTTGGCTTGCTAAGTGGTCAGCAAGAAGGTCAAAGCAGGCGGCTCGTGCAGAAACCTTTCCTATCAGTAGGATCATTTTATCAGTTCACATCTTTTCCTCCTGGAAGCTGATAGCCTTCACAAAGCTTGTATGGACCTGTTTTACGTCCTTAGATATCTGCCCTCCAACAAATTTAGTTTTAATGTGTCTAATGAGTTTGATACGTATTGGGAAGAACAGGGCTGACAGAGTGCAGTCACATAAGCTTTTCTTTAAGAAACCACGTTGAAAATAGAAGTTACCAACAATGTGCCTATATCTGAAATTTTTCATTGAGGTTTTAATCTAATTTGATTAAAAAAATATATGCTACTCATTTAAGAGTCATCCCTTGAGACTAAACATAACGTCTGTAAGAAAGGATTGATGAGTTCCTGTGTTTTAGAGAGCGCAGCTCTTCCTAGCAGAGAGTGGTGTTCATCGCCATCAGGACTTCTGAAGTCCTTTCTTGCTGTTCTTCATTTAAGTGATGTGCATGCATCACAACTTGTAACAATGTATCTATGTACATCTAGATTTTAAAAATACATACATATTATATATACAAATTTACAAACACTGTAACATGTTACAAAGTCTTTATGCATTCATGTGCCTCTACAGTGGTCAGTGTGGATTTTGATGGCCAGTCCCCAGGTCAGACAAGCATGTGGTGAATCCGGATGAGCATGAAACAAGTGTGCAGGAAACAGTTACATGATCCTTTTATAAGGTACTGATTTCTTTCTGATTCCCAAGGTAAGCCAACTAAATATTCTCATCCTGACAATAAATAACCCATACTGATCTGCTTTTGTGTAACACTGGTCTCTTAATCTGCCTGCCTCCTACAAAATTTTCTGCAGATACCCCAACCAGCTAAGCAGCATTGGAAGCACCACCGGTTGGAGGTAAGGAACTCCCAAATCAATCACAGGTTATTCTTCTGTCAGGCCTACTTGAAAACATTTCTTCTACTGCGTGGTGACAGATGACAGTGTGCTACACAACCTTTACCTTGGATTGCCGAAAGCAGCGGGCTAAGAACTGATACCAACACAACTTAAGGGAGTGTTTCAACATTTTAATTTGTGTTGTTTTACAAGTATAAAAGAAAACCTATGTATCAGATCTTGCATACTCTTACACACATGAATAATCCTTTTCGAGCAATCCTTTGCATGACTCGGACTACATGAGTACAGTTTTTGACAGTAGCCCTATACCCTTCCATTGAACACGTATGCCTCTAACATTCACAGAGGAGAGTAAAACTACAGGGAACTTGCAGCAAGAGACCAGTCATTCATATACATACATCTGTCCTCGCAGTGCAGCCACTGGGTGTACTGTTAACAACAGTGTCTAGACTGTTATCCTGAGAAAAAAACTGCCTTTCCCAGCATTAAAGCATACTTTAGAAAAATAAGCTCGTCCTTTAAAACACTGGTCTTCACAGAGTGTCTTTGTCTCTCTGACTCTGTCTCATACCCTCTTTCTACCCGCAATGGCAGCACAGCTAGATCAAGACACGCAGAGAGCAGCAATACTGTTCGTTTATCTGCACTCCACGCTGTGGCGACATGAGGCACAGCAAAAGCAATGGCCCTTGTGTTCATGGAGTATTTAAAATGTATTTGGTTAGTCTGCACAAGTAAGGCAAATGACATCAACATAACCCATACAAATCTAATACCCCTCCCCCCCCTCCCCCCCCCAGTTGAATATTCAGTTCCCTAGGCATGCACTTTGGGAGACTGGTATAAAAATAGGAAGTAAAATGGCACACTCTCTAAAAATATGCATATACAGTAGTCTTCATCATTGGTACGTGAAGTTAAATGCTACTCACTATATATACATACTGCGCTTGGGGCTGTGTAACTCTCCTATTGTTAACCTCCATGCAGCACAAGC
>KL258298.1:13830-27741 GCA_000699545.1 Podiceps cristatus
TCCAAATGGCAAAATCACAACGGTACCACCACTTACAGTGTCCAAAGTCTGCTTCAAGGCTTCAAGGATTTGAGAGATCTCTCTTTAGATATGAAGTACTTCTACATATGAAGTCACTTCCCCCCCCCCCCCCCCCCCAAAGGCTAACATTTCATACCTAGGTACATCTGATAGGCAACAACCATAATTCCCTGATTATTGATGAGTATCCAACTATAAACTCAGATACTCAGTTTTAGCCAAGAACACCGGAAAATTTGGCTCTGTGTGCTGAACTCTGCAGCTTTGGAAGCACAGGTTACATTCTCACTTGCTCCTTTAACTCACTACTGAAAAAAAAAATCTGAAATACTCTTCTACATCTAGAAAAGTACAGAAAAAGACTATACTGTACTTTTACATATAGAAGTGCAGAGAAATACTGTAGTGTCTTCAAGGGGTCACTTCACTATTCTATACTCCTCAGAGAAATTAGAACTGAAATATTTGGTGTCTTCTCCAGATATGTGAGCTACATTCCCATGGGAAGTTCAGCCCAAAAGTTCCCACTACCACCCACCAATAATTTAATGAGATCTACATACACCTACCACACAGAGACACATATTAAGCAAAATTAAACCGAACTCCATTATTAAACTGAAGTATGAAGACATTCGTTTACAGTGCAGCAAAGAAAAATAAAACCAGCTTAGCTCTTTGCAGCATTGCATATGACACATTTCATTATAAATGACCTCAGACCCAAACTTGAGACACCTCTAATACAATGACGCTGATGTCACCCCTACTGAAGAACTTCACATCCTCCATCACAGCAGGATGGAGGCTAAGTTTAGGATACTAGGAGATGCTTTGGGTCATGAATTCTTTGTTTTCACTAGAAGCCATAAAGTGTAATAGTCAAAAGAAACGCAAGGTGCTAAGCAAACAAAGTGCAAAAAGGTTTCACTTAATTTTTGAAAATACAGTTGTGTTTGTGTATTTCCACTAAATTCTTGGGTGTTCATCTGCTAAAGCTTTCTCAGCAACTCGCAAAATACACATTTATTTGTGTGATATAATGCACAAAAGAAAAAGTCAATGACTTCCATTTCCTCTTTCAAATTTCAAGCCTGTGATACTTCTGAGGTTAAGAAGCCAGAGGGTTTTGAGCTATTGATACTAAACTAACCGTAACATATCGCAGCCTCAAAAAGGAGGACTCAGTGTCTTCTATCCCCACGTAACAAGTCACTGAGTTGCCTGCTTGGTGTACTACCCCTGGCAATCAGGGTAGTGCTCATCTTCTAACTTCAGCCATCTAAAAGGGAGATGGATAGTCAAACCTAATTGTCAAGGCCTCTGGTTAACACTAATAGGTCTCCATAGAATGATTCATATCACCTGCCTTACAGGATATTTTAAGATGGGTTGAATTGCTCCCTGGAGAAGTGCTCTGGAGAGCACCTACATGACTAGCTCACACTATCTGCCCAACTTCTAGATATTTAAAGTTATATAAAATGAACACCACCCTCATACCAGAGCATCACAAAGTATTAATGATATTATCAGTAAAATGAGCTATTCCAGAACATCACAATTAATATGTTAAATTTAATTCCCTTACTAACAAGAAACAAATATGAAGGATAAACCAGTGCAAAGCCAATAACCTCTGTCTGTTCTAACAGCCACATTTCAGTATTAGTGCTGGCTAATTGGCTGTTTCTTGGCAACCTAGACTACAGTGCATTGTAGAAGTCCAATTCTTATACCACAGAGAGAAGTATTATCTTATTACACTGTTTATAGTATGAAAAAAGTCTGCAATTTGATCAAAGTACACCACAGCTACAGTCAATATATAGTGAAGGTCTATGCTCTGTTTCCATGCTAGGGTGGCATGCCACAATGACATCTTATCTGAAATAAAATGCACTTCCTTCCATCCTCAGATTTCCTGAGTAAGATGAGCATCAGGGCAGTTTTTGAAGGACGTCTCTTATAACGATTTCAAAATAAGCACGGAATAACAAACCTATGTGCAAAAACCTCTGAAATAGTAGTCTACAAATAACGATTGCTCCTGTACACAGACACACGCAGGTACACATCCTCATACACTAAGTTTTCCACAAAGGTAGGCTGGTCAGTCGTCATGCAGTGCTACGCCTGCAAGAAAGAAATCCCATCCACAAGACACGATGTCCATGATACACAACATTCCAAGCAGGTGATCTGCCACCTTCCAAAGGCACCTACTTGCTTCCAGTTGTACTAGGCATTGGAAGAAACACTTTGATGAGGATTCCCCTTTTGAGAATGTATTGTCTTGCTATTGCTCTGTGCTTCATCAGTATTTTCAGATTTCACCTCTGCTTTGTCCATCAGCATGGTGGATTTGGGAGGTTTACAAATAAAGCAGAGAAAGGTGAAACAGGACAGCAAACCTTCAGAAATGCTGGATGAGAAAAGCTTTTTGCATGGGTGACAGAACTGGTAGAACACCAACATGAAGAGGACAGCCATGCAGTAACCTATCAGGAGCTGCAAGACCAACAGCGGGGCGCAGACATACAGGTAGATATCGGTTTTATAGATGTACCACATCAGCAGGAGGAATGCATTCTCAATGAATCGCAACATGTAATACACAGTCAGTCGGTACCAATTTTGGGATTTGTTAATTAAGTCAGGATCATTGAGCTTCACCTGTACTGCTGACCAGCAGAACATGTTAATGCCAGCATACAGGAAGGTGAGAAGGCACAAGACGATGGTAGTGCCGACCCTGCTCAATGCCTTCTCTATGTTCTCAGGAAACGGGGACTTGCTCTGCCAGAAGAGAATCCACGGGTAGAAGAAAAAACCAAAGAAATTCACCAGCACAACGAGGAGAGTCCAGATTTGAAGGACTGAACTGAAAAGGACCAACACTGTAACCCGCGTAGCAATCTCAAAGCTTCTCCACATGAATATACAGAGGTAGGCGGCCGGTTTCACGCTGACATCATAATCATCATACTTAATCTTAATAGCCAGGATGTTGCAGCGTAAGGCGCCATATACAATTGACAGGAGAGAAAGGACCATAAAAATACCTACAAAGAGAAAAGACAAATCAGGACCTTCAGCTTACCAGAAGTTAAAGACATTGCATCGGAGCAGCGCTGAGATGGAGTTGTCTTCACAGCACTTCTGGGGATTCCCAGCAGGGTGTAATGACAAACCCCCCCATTCCTTGTATACACTTCTGGGTTCTTACTCTAACCCTACCACTTAATTTGGTCGCCATTTGTTACTTTTCCATGTAGCTAGAAAGAAAAAAAAAAAAAAGGCACTTAACAGTGACAAAGGTCTCTCCCTCCTCCGCCCTGGCCCAGGGCTGTTCATACATATAGTCTTTGATAATCATGCAGCTCAGTCATAACAGTATCCAAGTTGCTCTCAAACTCTCACAGTACTTCACAAGGCACGCTACTCCCCCTCTGTACAGATGAAAAGCTGTGAAACAGAAGTTGAAACTTTGGAGTTACTTGGGTGTGCAGATACTTCAGTGCTTGTGAAGTTCTATGTTGAAGCAAATTGTCTAAGCTCACAGAAGAGTTCTGCGATGGAGCTCAAAACTGAAAGCCAAAGCAATTTAAACCCAGAATCATCTACACTTTTCCTGCCTGTGTAGACAGAGATTTGCTCACCTGTCTACAGTGTTTTCCTATACATCTGTTTTCCTTATACACATATCTATATCGTGTATTTAAAACCAACACTCCTTTTGAAAATGTCTTTAAATTCAGATCAACTTTCAGTATCTCACATCTACCCAGAATCTCTCAAGCAAAGGTTTAATGACATTAAAATTCTGCAGAAAGCGAAAGTGGAGGCCAGTTGTTACCAGTAGGAAAAAAGCTTTCTGGCACTGCAGGAGGGAGTCTCGTCTTGCTACATTAGGTAGGTACAGACACCTTAAGAACCCTGGATGCACAAATAAGCATTCTTACCTTGATATTCAGAAGTGTTAACTGCCCATGGTTTTGTTAGCATTTGCATACTTTCTTCACAATTTTTACCAACATGCTGAATAGTTGATTTAGGGAACTAATTTTAGGCACCCCCAATCAATACTTTGGTTTCAATCTTAGCATTTTGTCCATGCAAGGAACACTTCAAAT
This sequence comes from Podiceps cristatus, assembly GCA_000699545.1. Classification (NCBI taxonomy): domain Eukaryota; kingdom Metazoa; phylum Chordata; class Aves; order Podicipediformes; family Podicipedidae; genus Podiceps; species Podiceps cristatus. The sequence continues at coordinate 17,988 of KL258298.1, forward strand.
GCAAACAGGTTAAGCACAGTAAAAATGATTCAGTTGTTTCTTTTAGAGTTTCAAAGAAACTAGCCAAGCTAACTGGTCACGCTACAGGGCACTATATTGCATCAGATAAAACAAAATGATCCGAGTTGAGAATTCTTGATTATGCCAATTACTGTTGCAATGCTTAGCAACCAGTGCTTTCTGCAGCCTTCAAGCAGTTTATGCGTCAATATCCTACAAATAAACTGGATTCCCTGTGTTTCTATAGCTACGTAGCCACGACTATAAATTTTTTCCTAATTCAAGTTACTATGACTTTGAAAGAAACAAGTGTATTTTAGGATCTCTGACAACTTTCTAACAGGATTTTCTCTATCATTTTAGCTAACCTCTCTCCCACCCTGATCCTCAAACACCTCTCAATTACTTTGGAAAAGAATTAATTAATCCTTTGTATCTAATTTTTCTAATAGCACTCAGTAAGCTGAAAAACATTTGCTGTTCTATATGGTGATTTTGTACATGCCAGTTTGGTGGTGCATATATTCTCTGAAAATGGTTATGTATTTGCTGGTTTAACACTTAAATTTTTAATAGGTGCTTTTAAACATCCTTCTCACAGCACTGTACTCGACCTGAGAATTTTCAAGTGTTATGTCTTAAAAAAATATCAGCTGAACACAGAAGAGCAAGCGATTGCAGTCAAGAATACTGCTTGATATCCTGTGGCTCTTTACAAAATCTTTCCTGTAGTTTTGAGTCAGCTCTAGAACAAATAACTTCCATCAGCTAATGAAGCAAAAGAGTATTATCAAAGAAACAAAAAAACCTATCCAGTAGGGACAGGGTGCTGCTATCCTGGAACTCTGCTTGCTTTCTGCTTTGATATGCTGAGACATTCATCTTATTACCTAATTTCATTTTAGGGATTCTATATTGATCTCAAACTTGTCTTAAAAATTCAAGCCTTTGAAAGAAGCATTTCTCCATTGATAGAAACCAGGTCATGCTGAGTCTGGTTTAATACAGTAGTTCAGTCCTGCTCCTTTCCCAAAAGCTCAGTACTGCCACCAAACCTTCAGTTCAACCATCACTTCTAAGTCTATGAGAAAGATGGTTTGAAACAACCACAAAGCAAAATGTGGAAGGGTGACGTTATTGTTGCCTTTACCCACCCTGAGCAAAGAAGTGAAAATGTAAAGACAAAATACCATCCCCTGGAACTGACCCAAATCCCGTAGCGGTCCTCATAAAGGTGACATTTCTCTTCTTCCTGCCTACTCCCAGAAGGCTGTATGTACTTCTCTTACAAATCAGAGGTGAGCACGCTCAGTCACTCAGGAAGACAGTGTTTTACTTTGTTGGGGTTTTTAATCATGTCTTAAGTCTTTTCAAGACCTGGTCTTTCCCACTTCAGAAATTGCTAAGAGAGTGAATTCTGCTCTAGATGAGCTATATCACAAATACCTATTACTGAGATCCTATATTCAGATGAAGAATCATAAGTTATCTATTATATATTCTATAGTTTTCTAAACTGATAATCAGAACCCTTGAAAAATAAGGGCACTTATTTTGTTACTTAGGGCAAGACACCTAAATACAATTTTTTTTGCCTTAAGATATAATTTCAACACTTAAACCCAACCATTAATACTCAAAAAGTACCAAAGTATGTTGTTCAAACAATGAGAAAAGTATTCTGTGGTCAGGGCTTAATGAGTTGAGGAGAAGCAACTGTAGAAGCATCTTAAGATACCTGGTAAGACCACCTACAAAGCACAGTTCATCAGAGGGCTGGAGCACTTCTATGGGGACAGGCTGAGAGCTGGGGTTGTTCAGCCTGGAGAAGAGAAGGCTGCGGGGAGACCTGATTGCGGCCTTCCAGTACTTAAAGGGGGCTACAGGAAAGCTGGAGAGGGGCTTTATACAAGGGCATGCAGTGATAGGACAAGGGGTAATGGCTTTAAACTGAAAGAGGGTAGATTTAGATTAGATAGATGGAAGAAATTCTTTACCATGTGGGTGATGAAGCAGTGGAACAGGTTGCCCATAGAAGCTGTAGATGCCCGCTCCCTGGAAGTGTTCAAGGCCAGGCTTTGAGCAGCCTGGTCTCATGGGAGGTGTCCCTGCCCATGGCAGGGGGGTTGGCACTAGATGATCTTGAAGGTCCCTTCCAACCCAAACCACTCTGTGATTCTAAGAACATTAGGAAAGTAACGCTGTGAACACCAGCAAGTTGAAAAAATCCTAAACCTAAAGCTTCTGTTCTTGAAGATGGCAGTCACTGCCACAAATTTTCATTTAAAAATGAGTACCTTTTTCAGCAGAATAATTTTATTTTTAAATGGTAGGAAATATGCCTTTTGAGGCAGGAAATCTACAACACTCTAAAAAGACAACTTGACTGCTGTTAATGGCACAAAAACTTTAAACTTACAAAAAGATTGCTCTTAATGGAAGCAGATCTTCCGTGTTCTCTATGGCACACTGAGAACTGGCCCCTTGTCAAGGGTAAGAGGCCAAGTCACACATCCTCCACCTCCAGCTGGCTGTTTTTTGTAATTACTGCTAACTCAGGTCTTTTTGGCACCTCCTTGCCTTGTGCTTCTCCAGGTAGTACTACCCAAGTGAAGAGGTCCTGACAACTGCCCAACAGTGTGCAAGTGGACCCGAGCCTGATGTCGGCCACCTCTTTGAAGCAAGGTGACAGCTGGCTCTAAGGCAATGCACGATACTGACAGATGCCGAAGCACCGAGCACAGGGTGGAGCCCAAATGCGCATCCCTCAGCACCTGTTCCGGGAGTGGCATTTACAAAATCAAACTGGGCATTTCGTACAGTAGCAAGTTAGGAACTTCTTCCCGGTTACGCTGTAACCAAGGAAAGAGCTGAATGTCTAGAAGGAGGACTCAGATTAGGCTATTAAACATAGGTTTCCAACATTTCTATACATTTCATGCTAAACAGTCACTGAAGCTTTGTCTTCCATTATTAACCTAGAGGTTTTGTCCTGCTTTTGCAACTCTAGTTCTCTTGATCTTGCGTTCTTGGCAGAGAGTGAAATGATAATTTTGGAGAATGCCAGACACTGGCAAGAATCTGATCATCCAGAAGAAAACATCCAGAGAAATTAATGAATGCCATGAAATACATGAGAAAGATGGATGATGGAAAGCATGGCTCTCTGGCTGATGAAGGGCTAGGCAAGGATGCACACTCTTTTCAGAGGTGTTCAATACTGGAAGCAGTAATAAATTTCACACAGATCTGAAAGGGACAAACATTGCCATGTAGCATGATGGTAAACAGCTTTAGGTTCACGGGTGACACTGACCTCATTAACACTGATCAAGCAGAATTTACACAGAATAACAGACATGGTAGTGTAGGAATCCAGAAAAATAAGAGACTAATGAGAAGACCAGACAAAAACCGTAAAAATCAAAATACAAGACAATGACAGTGATAATTGTAACTGAGACAAATAAAAAAGAGTGCGCACTTTGGAAGAACAGGGTCAAAGAACAGAGAAGTTGAAAACATCTGAAGTGTGGAAGAAGAGCCGGACTGGCTGTTAAGTTACTTTGATGATGCTGCAAGATCAAAAGGTTGAAGTCACGTCCCTGTATGTGAGAATCCCTGTATACATGTAACAACAAGCTGAAACTGTGCTATGCATCATTCCTGTTTACTCTGGAGGCTGAATAATACTGGCAGACAAAAGGTACTACTGCAGAAAGTTTCATTATTTCAGAAGGTAAAATACACACAAGAAGAATATGGTTCAGACTAGTTTTTCTGATGAATGAGCTCTAACTGACATTGCCATTGTTCTTAAATCACTGATAAAGAAAAAAACCCACTTTTTTTTTTTTTTTTAAAAAAAAATTCATTTCTGTATTTAATATTACACCTGCTATGGAGATGGCTCCTGGGATACACGGGATGACTACTGCATTTGCTGGTGGGTTCACTGAACTCCCTGGTGAGCCAGCTTATCTCTGGTTGTTTAACTTCACCCACAGAATGTCACTCATCAGTCTGATTCTGAATTTATCTCGGAAGTGACTGATAAAATTCAGAAGTAATAGGGCGTTACAAATCATTCTTAAATATGCAATTCTCTAATCATCTGGAACATAGCACTTCTCCTCGGCAATCATGGCCAGTAAGGTCAACACCAGTAACAGGAGAAATACAATAAAAAGGTGACCTTTCTCAAGCAAATGCCATCTGCAGTAAAGTGATTGGAAATTTTGCTAATTGCACTGCTTAGCAATGGATTCAGTCGCTTTGTTCTCATCCCATGTCACAGATGCCACATGGTTATTCAAAGAGCCTACCTTGGCTGCGAAGGACTCAAACTGTCAGGAGCAATGTATTTCAAGTAACTACAGCTATGACCTTAAACAAGTGCTTTTCTACAAAGACCTTAACCTGTTGTAATATCCTTATGTGCCAACTTGCCTTTTTGTATACTAAAGTTTTCCATTCCCTGAGTTGAGGGGAGAACCCTGACGTTATTATAAAGGCTTTTCCAAAAAATCTTTGCTCCTTACCTTGGCACACGGCCAACCAAGGCCCCAGAACTGAAGAAAGCGTTCAGATTCATAATGTGCCACCCTAGCCTCAGCCTCTCTAGCTGTGGAGCTGGTAAACATCCCTCACCTCTCAGGGCCTCGGAGATACTACAAGAGCTATTCTGTATTTCAGTGGAAACGCACCTCCAGTTCACACAGGTGCCAAAGTCCTTTCATACACAGAAAAGCTTTTTTTCCAAGGAGCTGTAGCACATCATGGAGCAAGATGCAGAGTTCCACAGTAAGACAGATGTGTCCTGGTAAGTCCATGTGGTGCAGCACTGCTTGGTGAAGGCTTAACAGCTTAGGTCCAGAGATGAGATGGGCACGTTTGCATACCAGCTTATTAAGTCCTGCCTTTTGATTCCAAATTCAGTCTAACTAAGTAAAGACAGTTCACATCCCCAGTCCATATTTGAAAATGCATTCCTGAAAGTACACCTTCCGTGATGCAGCATGGCAAAACATGCTCTGCACTGTACCCCAAGGAATTTTTCAGAACGTTTGCTCAAAACCCAGAATGGGAGAGGTGATTTTTTTTTTCGCCCTCTTCATGAAGACAGCTTAGTCCCTCCAGCTGCCTCCTTCTCATGCCATAATGCTCACTTATCAAAGTAATGTTCTTATAGCAACCCAAGTATGCTACAGTAAACATCATAGTCTAAACCATGATAGCATGGATAAACTTGAGAGCAACATCACCATCAAAAGCCATCAGGGAGATGTAACCTATTGCGGTATGTTTGGTTCTTGCGCGGGGCAGCTACACCCGACTCCTGACCCTTCTCCTCTCCCTCCCACCAAAATATGGATGTGATAACAGCTCTACCTACTTCTGGCAGCCGTGATCTCCTGCTGCAGGACACAGATGTAGAGCTGGAGCGTGAGCTGGGGTGCTGAGCCGTGGAACGCCTGGATCACAGATGCCCTGCGGAACGCGGACCTGTGCGTACACAGCTTGCCTTCAGCCTGGCCCACTTCCTTCTCAATTTCTTCCGAGTACCCATCCTTGGGCATCTGCCTCTTCTTCGTGATGCTGACATAGGGCTCTTCAACTCTACCAGCATGGAAGTAAATGTAAAAGACTTCCACACACCTACAAGCAAATCAGTAAATAGAGTAACAGGAAAAAAAAATGAAAGAAAAGCATAGGTCTTCCCACTCCTTAGTATTTTAAGCCATCACATACTAAGTGATTTGTTCACAGAGCAAAGCCTGTACATTTTCTCCTCTTGGTAAATTTGTAATATGACAGATTTCACCCTTTAAAGCACGAACTACACATGACTGGAGGGCAAGAATCTGGCGGTGCCCTTTAGGCTGCTTGTAGTACTCAGACACAGAAGGCAGTTTAGTTGTTTCCTATGAGCTGCCCTTACTCTCTGCTGCCCTATTAAAGTCCTCAGACAGCTCATCCACTAGAACATTCATAGGCTTCCAAGCCAGGACCCAAGTTGGAAGTGTTTCTTCAGATTCTCATGTCTTTCCCTTGGCGTTATCCATACATCCGTGACATGGCAATAAACCCATTTCTCATACCTTTGCCTGAAACAAACAAACAATCTCAAGACACTGGAGGGAGGCTCAGGGTACAAGCAGGTACACACACCTCAAACAACTGGACTCTAGTCCTTGCTTTACCAAGCAATAGCCCCAAAACACAAGTAACAAGCCATAGCAGCAATAATGAGAACAAGCAGTTTAGAGCCTCATAACTCTGGATATTAACATTTTTTTAAAAAAAGACACAGAAATAGCAGCTTTATTTCTTACAGTTGCTTACATTTATTGCACTGTTTAAGGAATATTAAACACAATCTTGCAAAGATATTCTAAATAAGAAGATGCCGTGTTTTCAGTTGCTGCAGCTCTCTACTTTAAACACAGGTGAACCAAACCCTCTTGTTTATGTAGGTCTAACTTACTGTTGACTAACTGGCAAAGAAAAAAAGTGGCGCTCGCATAGATGTTTCTGTTCATAAATCACAAATTGTGGTAATGCACACTGTCTCTACCCATGCACAGAGAATAAACCATACGTTTGGGAGGGAATCACACTGTCTCTACTCATTCACAGAGAATAAACCATACGTTTGGGAGGGAACAGAAACTGGCTAAATAAATGGGCAGCAGCAAATGCTGCAGCAACGAGGACAAGTTGGCTCCTTGAATATTAAAGAAGATAATACAACCTCAGACATGTTTATGAAAGTTTCTGAAATTTCCTTCCAATGCCTATTTTTAGTTTGGCAAAAACTTTAGAAAAACAATTCTAAGAGAGTTGCTTGAATAGGAAGGTATCAAGGGTGGGCTTGGACATCAAGCAGGACCTAAGAAACAAAGGGGAACAGTCAACCTTGTCTGGGAAAGAATAACAAGCAAGGATCTACTGACGTACAGATGAAGTCACAAGCTGAGGCGGGAAGGAAAAGAAAGAAATTATTCCTGTCACATTGCATAGGGTCCTAAAAATACAGGGCCTGCTGTGGAGGTGATCCTTGGGGTCCCTTCCAACCCAGACCATTCTGTGATTCTGTGATTCTGTGTGGAGGAGTCCATGTACAGCAGGACCATGAAGGATAAATGACACTGACTACTGAAAAATAACCCCCCCAAAAGCCCAAACCCAGTGCAGACATAACCTGTCCTCTCTTTTATGCCTAACATTGGTATGGGTTTCAAGAATCAAATCAATCGTAGTGTGAGCAACAGGACTGGCAAGGGCTGGCTTCCAGCCCAGAGGGAAGCTCAGGGGAGAGAAACCCCCACCGTAAGGGTGACCTGTGGCACCAGTTCTGGTCGCGTCTTCTCCCATGGCCTGACATGTGGTATCTTCTTCTTGTGTAGGCAGCATCCTCTGATGAGGACTGAGCTGTCTTTTTTTCCTTCCATAGTGCCTGCTGGGGTTCATCTCCTCCATCTGACTGCCTCTAGGTAATACCTGCTGGAATGCAGCATCTCCAAGTCTCTGACAGATCAGATTTGTCCAGTGAGTTTTTGTAGTGCACAAAGAGGGCTTATCTTCTATTTAAAAGTATCTCACAATCACAAAGCACGGCACTATGCTTGTCTGAGACTTTGAATTCCCATTTCCTTCCCAGCTTGATTTTTTTCAACAATCGCAATGTCAGTCTAACACAGCCTCTTAGACAAAATCCCACAGACTGAATTGCAAAGTAGCACTGATAGAAATTAAAATAAAAGCACGATGATTTTTGTTTTAATAAACTTGCTTTCATTTTTTTCCCCCTAACTGGACCACTAGCAAGTTCCACCTGCTCTACATGGAGAACAGTTTTAGGATCCCGTAGTACTATCCTTGATTTGCTAGGCTTCAGCTACTATTATCTCTAAAGCTATTTGAAGCACCTGGTGCGCTGGAGGCTCTATTCACAGTGGTGACTTTCTATTTTCCCCTTGTTAATCTTTTCAGTCCCTCCCAGTCTTGTTCCACGTGAAAGAATCCACACAGCCAAAAATAAAGTGTGAAAAATTAATAAAGCACAACAGCTTATGAAACCAACAGAGATTCTGAAACCAACAAATTGATTTTACTCCAAAAGGAAGATCCCAGAACATTTTTGTCTCACTTAGTATTTAGAGATGTCTACTCATCCTGAGCGGAGGGCAAGTCTGAAGCTATTATGGAAAATGAGATCTCAGCATCAGCCTCTGAACTCTCGCCGTGTGTGATTAGAAGCAGATACAGTCTAGGGACCCATCTAAGAAACATGTGGTAATCCCATAAAAGAGACGGTAAGATTCATGACGACTGACTATAGCAAATATTATAATCAACAAAATGCTGGGGTTTGGAGCAAGCGTTTGCTTTGTATTTGTTAGCTAGGTATCAAGTAGCAGTATATTGTGATGGGAAATTTTATATCCATATAGAAAAGCAAACACAATGTGAAATGAATGGTTTGACAAGCAAACCTTAGGGCCAAAGGGGACTTTTACCAGTGCAACGGAGTAATAAAAATGATATGTGCAAGCACTCAGATTACATCAGTAATGATACCCATCTTCTTTTGAGCCCTGCCCGTCCCATGCAAGAGCATCTCTGGAGGGCATGCCTTCTGGGGCCAACAACAAATGTACTCAAGGCTCTAGCTGGTGCCACTGCCCAAGCAACTGCTTCAAATAGGAGAAGGTTGACAGCTGATACACTAGAAAGGAAGAGCACCAACCTAAATGTTCAAGTAATAAAGTGTAAGAGGGACACAGGCACTTGAAGAACCATCCAGGTGAGAAGGGTTCAGAACAGTGATGAAAAATCAATTCAGATCACGTACCTGTGCCATGTTACAGCTTTGTCTATGAATTGCATTCAGAAAGGTTGTCTTTAAGTGAATGGGCTCCTTCTTTTTCTAGTATGAAACACAACTGAAAGACAATGCAAGAAGGTGACTGCTCCAAGCCAGTGTTCCTCCACAGTTACAAACTCCACTACAGAACAGGGCATTCCCCAGAAGCCCCAGTTGCTCACCGCTCATTGCTGCTCTGCTCTTGAGGAACAGGGATGGGAGATCCCAACTTCTGCACAATCCATCTCCTGCAATGCAGTGATGTTTAAAGCCCTTTCAACAGATCCTCACATGGCATCAACAGCAGAAGGCATGCAGCTGGCTGGTTTCACTGCATGTAAAGCAATGACAGTTGCAGTACAGGCTCTGAAGGAACTAGGACTACTTTGAAGAAAAAAATATCACATCTACTCTCTACAGTGAAAGTTAAAAGGTAAGAAAAAGATGGTGCTGCTTTCTCCCGATGCCATATCTTGGCAGAGAGAAGAGCTATACTTTTTCAAGGATCCTGATGTTACCTACAAAGAGTGATTCATCAGCAATATATTCATCTTCTACACAGTCAGTAGGAGGAATAATCCTATCCTTATATGCCTGCTGAGAGCAAGCACCTCATTCCTTCTTTTAATCACACATGTGAGGAATTTAAATACAGGCAAAATAATGGTGAAGAGGGAGCAGGCAATGAAAACAGGGAACTTCCCACAGCCAACATGCGCTCCAAGAGCAAACATCTATTCCAGAGACCCATCCACACATGCTCACGGCAAACGTACAAGCAGATTTCTCTGATGACTCAATTTTTAGTAATTCCTTTCCTTTAGAGAAGTGTGCAGAAGACTTATCAGTCCTGCAGATTTCATAGAATCATAGAATCATAGAATG
>JMFS01015444.1:0-22511 GCA_000699545.1 Podiceps cristatus
GACTATCTCCCTGAAGAAAGCTGATTACAAGATGATCAGTCTCTTCCAAGTTGGATAAAGAGAAGTTTTGACTGAGAGGCAGAACAAGGAAAAGAATGGATAGGAGAGAGGTTCTAACCTGCTCTAGATTGGCCACCCAGGATCCTCCACGCTCGACTTCACCTACACACCTGAAGGCTTATCTTTGTAAAAGTATAATGTGGCCATTCCTCCAAACATTTTTCTTGGGAACTATTTAAATTGTATATGAGAAATTTCTCTTTGTCAAGTGACACTGAAAAGATACGTAAATACTAATGTAATTACCTTGTTGCCATCTTTTGTGTCCATTTCAGCAAGTTTCTGGTGTTTTTTAAGAGATTGCTGTATAGTAAAAGATTTCCTTTATCCGTTCTGAGTTTCCATATGTATTGAAGAAGTCCCAACACTTCTCTAACATTTTGGCCAGCTGGAATCTGATGAAATACCACTGAAATTACAAAAGGCCTTTTCCTTCTCTCTGGCTTCTCCAACATATCTTAAATTGAGTTCAATAAAAATTCCAACGATAATTTTACGAATGATAAGAGATCTCTCCATTTTTAATTTCAGATATACATTAAAATTCCTAAGAAAGAATTGAAGCCATGACATTAATATCTGAAGATAAAATTCCCAAAGTTCAGGAGCCGGCATGATCATATGCAACTCAACAGAAAGACCAGGTGGATTTGGAAAAACCCAGTACTCCATTTTGAGTGATTCCAAATATTGGAAAAATATTCACTTTGAGCATTTTAAATGCTTTTTGTCACTTCAATTCATAGGCAGCAGCATTATCTAGGTTCTTCACAATATTAGCATCCATGGACACATACCATGAGAATGCTTGAGAAAGTACCTGACGTGTTTTGTATTATGTACTGATAAGGTGCTTACACAGTTCCTCCTAAGGAGGGTAACAAGCTCCATTTTAATGAACAGTTTTTATATATAAAGTAGCACAGAAATAACTTATGTAATTTATTTTCTTCCAGTATATTACAAATTTAAAATTACTATTTCCTAATTTCTAATTTTTCTATTTTTCCCAATATATTTTGCTCATCCCCTGTTAATACTGAGGTGGATAAAGAGATGCAGAATGTGTGAGGTGATGAAAGATTCTTTGGCACTATATGCTTTTGTTATAAAATCAGTCTTAAAATAAACTTTTAAACCAAATTCTTATTAGGGTACAACCTTTCCAAAAAGTGGTCAAAGCATCTGTGTCTGCTATATTTCTGATATGATTTTTTTTAGAGATGCACAGGCAAAAGAATATTAGGCAATCTGATTTCATACTAACATTTATTCCCAGTTTAAGATTTGTGTAATAGCCTGAGGAATCGCTTTAAGTCTTCAGTAATAAAGAATCAAGAAACAGATATTTTTTTCCATTTCTTTCCATTACATTTTATGTCCACATTTAGATGTATCTGGCAAAATCTGAAAACTGACACCAATGTGAGAGTCCCTGGGGATTCACAAATATAATTTCCATGCCACTCTGAAAACTGAGAAAAAAAATGGAAAATGTGAGCTGTTATAAATTTGAGTTAATCTCCTCCTGCCATAACCTAAAATGATCGTCAGCAGCCAGGTAATCTTGTGGTATTCGACAGCATAAGAAGAGCTTGTCTGTCTGAGCCTCAGTGGCTGGTAAGAATGTCAGTATCTCCTAAAATACTTGCACAAGTAAATTTCTTTGCAACGTTTCAATTCTGCAGCTGCTTGCTTACCTTGGAGGGGGAAAAAAAAAAAAAAAAAGACAAGCAAACAAACAACCAAAAAAAATATCCACAAACAGCCGCAGTATAGAATTCCTGATCTCAGCAAGTTTACTTTCAGGGTTAAAAATAAAGCCGCCCCAATGTTATGCTGAAGGTCAGTGACACAAGACCAGTAATCATCTCCAGTAAGCTTGCTTTACTCTTCTGTGTATATATCCTATAAAATCATTGATTATATATGCACAGATTAAATCAAACCTCATCCAATCCTCAGGAGGGCAAGAGGAAAAAAATGTTTAAAACACTTTTTCATTGGTCCTATTTTCCAATGCACTGTGCATCCTAAGTCTTATTGGAAGCTGATGGGAGTTTTGTTTTCTGTGAAAATAAGGTGCTTCAGAAACTTCAGCTAAGGATAAAAGGCAAAGATGATTATTTCAAGAGATGTTAAACACAAAATTAACTGCTTTGATACCACTATTTTTAACCCTGAATTTCAGAATTCCAGCTATATTGCTATGATTTCCAAAAGCTTAATTTTAGTTATATGCACTAATTTAAGCTCACATTACTGTGGAAAAAAACAAACGAACCACTTCCTTATTTACACAAACTAGGTATGCATGTTTGTTTTTTGTTTGTGTTTTTTTTGGTTTTTTTTTTCTTTACATGATATTTATTTGAATAAGAAAATTCTATAAAATGTGTTAATGAACCCATGCATTAATATTTCTAACTCAGTAATATGGCTGTGTATCTGGAACAGTAGCACTGTGTAACCCTACTTTTTTCCAAGTCTATGTCTTTAACCTCCATCTCCTGGAATCAAGACATCACTTTTCTGAATTATCTGTGTAAGATTTATCCTTTCTGCTTTTTAACAAAAATTTGAAAAATGACCTGAATTTACATTACTATTTCAGAAAGAATTTGGCATGAAAAATTCCTACAAAAGAGGGGTTGGAGATGTGGGGGAGAGAGTATAATTTTGTTTTAAAAGTCTCAGGGTTAATTTCAGGATCTCAGGGTTAAAGATCTCTTCATTAACTTTGAAATAGTGTCAAAAATCAGATTTCAGGTAATGATTCTATCTTGCAACTACTATGATGCTGCTGTCTTTACTTAGCTTAATATTGCCTTTCATATCCTATAGTGCTGTTAATGCTACTATAAAGTTTGAACTTACACATCCTTAGTAGATATGATGATACTGATGTGGTGGACAGAGTAATTCACATCTCTCTGTAATTCTACAGTAGCATGCAAAAGCAGTAGTATTACAGCACAAGCAGCAGTAACCTACTGCCTAAAGGTAAATGAGGAAATAGTCATTTAGGCCAGACTAAAGTGACAGCAATATTATGGTAAAAGGAGACGAGGTTTACCATGGCCTGTACAGCGACACTTTTTAAAATGGCTTGTGCTGCACGTGATGCATGCAGCAATTTAGTGCTGAAGTAACAGCAGGCAGTATGGTCATCAGACTAAAGTTACTTCAAGACAGAACGAGAAGAAAAAAAGGAGTTGAGAAAGGCAACAACAGCACAAGAATTAGAAAGATTCATGTAACCAAATAGAAATATCAATAATTATGATGACCATTTTATTCTTCGTATATGAAGGCCAGTACTAGTAATCTTCTTGGCTGCAACTTCCCAGAAAGGGTATACAAGACTACAATCACTGAATCAACATTTTTCTTAAGCAAAGAAACATTGAAAGCCAGGGAAATCCTGGGTCAGGCAAATCTCTCCCCAAGATGCTGAAGTGATCAGTGCTCTGAAATAGATAAAATGATAGCATTAACTCTTGACTCTACTATTATAAAAAACATTCTATAGAGGACTGTCTTCTTTGGCCAAGGATGTTATGCTTCTAATCAGCCAAGATTGATTAGGAATAAACACTGAATAATAAAATAGATACCCTAATGCCCAAATTTTTATTGACTGCTAGGATTTTATTTAGGTAAAAACTAATAAAATTTGATGTTAACATGCATTTTTAGTCAATGTTTTTGTGAACCTGAATTAGATAATAGAAACCTCCAAATACCTTTTAACTTTTCACAACACCTGAAACCATTGTTTACTTTACAGTTCCAGCAACAGCATAAAATGACCTATCATTTTCCAGAATCATGTCTCAGGTATTTCATACATGTTTACTAAACAAATGTCCATTTCAGGTCTCCCTTCATTAACTTCATTTAAAAGAGTAATCAGAGAGATTACGTCGTATGCCTCAATGGCAAAAGTAGGACTAGAACACATTAAAAGTCATTTAGTATAAATCACAGATCATATTTCTTGCACTCAAACCAGTTTCTAACATGAGAGAGTGTGTAGCACACAAGATTGGACTTCATAATTCTTTCAACACATTTCATTCTTCTCTAGTGCCATCCTGGTTTTACAAGCTTGCTACCACAGCACTGCAGTTTAAAAAAAAAAAAAAAAAAAAAAAAGAGAGCTGTTTCTTGCTAGCATTGCCCTGTCTGTAACAGAGTCCCTTCACTAGTTATTGAGGCAACGGTCTTCAAGTTGTCACCAAGATCATGTAGCCTTTTCTTTCCAGTAAACAATCTTGTTGAAAAATAGAGTTTCCTAGCCTCGGGCTGCTGAAAATAGGTCCCAAGAAACCTGTGTTCCATTGCTACCGAAACAAACCATCAAAAAAAGGTGGTGTCCTTTCAAATCCTGAATGACAGCAGTCTACACAGATGTTCATCTGAATGCAGAACGACTTAGTCAAAACACGAGAACAGAAATAGTCCATGAGGCATCAGACCCATTATCCTCCTAAACCTAACGAACACTTGTCATGCTCTGACTGGTCCTGTGAAAAGCCCTGTCTGTATCTCGGGCAGGTGGAGCGCAGAAGAGTGTGTGGCACTGAGGCTGGAGCATCGGCCCTCAAGTGTCACAGCTTCACTTTGAGAGGTATGTCAGGTCATTTTAGGCCTCTCTTTCCTTTTTTGAATTCTGGATGATAATCCTGGCTCATCCCCCCCTTCCTACGGGTCCTTTCAGTGTGCTGTCTCAGATCGAGTTTTCTAGTTGAAGACATTTATTAATATAATTCTTTGTCAAGGTAGTAACCTGTCAGTAGTTGGAGAACAGTAAGTAATGACAAGTTTATTTCTATCTTATGGAAAATCCTTTGCTTCTTAGGTGTTAGTATTTCTTTACATAGCAGAGATTAATAATAATAATAATAATGTAACACTATTTTCAATTTATGACAGCTAGAAAGGGTTATAAAGTTAAGTCTTCTTATCCAAGACAGATATTTTATGAAGAAATGAAAACTAAGGAAGCAGTCCTTAGTGGATTGTTTTGTTTGGATAGCATGCTTTTGTTTTTACATATATATTAATATTTAAGCAGAAGAGGTATATTTGTATCATAAGTAAACATGTGGAATTCACCACAACATTTTATTCCAAAATTTAAATTTCCAAATATAGTTTCCCAGAGACTCCATTTGCTCAGAATTATAATTTTCTACAAATTTCCAATAGCAAGTAAAGACACAGTACCAGAAAACACTGTGTTATCTCTGAGGGGAATTACAAGACCCGATATATGAGTTGCCACGTTACATTCTCCCATTTCTACAACATTAGATATAGACAGAGCCCTCTCATCTTTACCAGAAAGCTTAATGTGCTTATCCTGTAGCAAGGAGGATCAACAGCAATATACCTAACCATACAGTATAACACAATCAATATTATGGGACTGAATACTGTCTGAGGAAACTGTTTGCCACACGCCTCCTGGCTACGAATTATTCCCATTACCGACTTTTCAAATGAAATATTATGGAAAGGAAAAAATGGGGCAAGGAGGTAGAATAAAGGACCACAAAATATTAATATTTTGAACATCCAAAATACACATCAAACACATGATACACACACAAAAAACATTGTTTTTACACACAAAAAACATTCACACCCTTTAAATTAGCTTGCCTTGCTAAATTAGCCTAGCTAGTTAGAAAGAGAGAAATCATGAAAAATGTCATGATCTCATCCAACTTACATCAGGGATGTTAAAGCAATAAGTATTCTTTAGTTTGAATTTAGCACAGATTAAGTAGAAGTTATTTGCTGCACTATTTCCATACACGTATCAACACAACTGAAACTATATTTGAATTTCTTGGTCAAATTCTGCTCTGTTCTAGAGTCTGACCCCTTTCCAACCCTGACAGGATGCTTCCTCTCCCTTTCCACTTATAAACTATGTTTCCCTGGAAACATTCAAGACCAGGTTGGACGGGGCTCTGAGCAACCTGGTCTAGGTAATGGTGTCCCTGCTCACTGCAGGGGGCCTGGACTAGATGACCGCTAGCGGTCCCTTCCAACCCAAAACATTCTATGATTCTATGATTCTATGATTCTATGAACTAACACCTTCAGATTTCCTTAGCAGAGTTTGTTTTACACTTTCAGTCATGTTCAGAAATTCAGCTACCTTCAGGAATTAGTACCACTTCATTTTCTACTATAATGTAAACCCGCACTGAATTTTATCAGTACTGGGGTTTTTTTTTGTTTTTTTGTGGGTTTTTTAAGCATACAATTAACTGACTATCTACTAGTGTTTTATTGAACAATTTTGTATTTTCATTGGTGTAAAGAACAACAAAAAAGTATCATAAATCCAATTAGGAAACAGTGATTGCTAACACATACTTCTATCATTCCAAAATCTTGTGTTTTATTGTTCTTGCCTGAAAGAGCCCTATATTGTAAGATATTACCACGTGAAATAAGATTTCTTTCTTCTGTTTCCCACTTGCTGCCTAAAACAACGTCATATTCATCCTCTTGTTATGCTTATTTGAACTATCCTCAGGTATTGATAAACGAAACAAAACCAACAATCCTCATAAACTAAGACAATCATACTGGTTTACTGTATTTGATTAGCAGCAATTTTGTCCAGACTTCTAGGTTTAAGGAGGAAACAGGCTGGATCTAAGTTGCTATTTTTGCAATCAACATCAGCTTTGCAAAGAAACACTCTCCTCCTACTCACCCAACTCTGCTACTTCTCCTTTGGCTATCAGAATACATTACCACCTGCCTTTGGTTTAATACAGAAGCTACCTGCACTCAGACGTCAAAATGTCTTTGTACTTGTGCTTTGTTCCACTGTGCTGGAGGTTGGGCTGGAATCCTAGAACCGCTAGCTGGAGCAAGCTTTTTAATCGTCATATGCCAGAGCACTCTCCTCTTTGGGGCAGTTGCTGCTAGATAGAAAATAATTCAGATGGAGTGGTTTAGAAGGTCCACAGTGAATGTAACAGGGCACATGCTGATGGAACAACAATTGGAAGAGTTTCAGCACTAGTTTTGAAGCTTAAGCACAGCACTTTCACGAATCACTTTTGCAAACCTTCTTCCAGATAGTCATAGAACAGAACTCCACTGAAAAAAGGTAACAGCTATATCCCATAAACTGCAGGGATTTTCTCCTTTGTATACATATTATGGTACTATGATGATATACCTGTTGGTTCTATTCTGTAAGAATAAAAAAATATATTATTCCCATGAGCTAACTAACCTTCTGCAAAAGGTCCATGGT
This sequence comes from Podiceps cristatus, assembly GCA_000699545.1. NCBI lineage: Eukaryota > Metazoa > Chordata > Aves > Podicipediformes > Podicipedidae > Podiceps > Podiceps cristatus. The sequence continues at coordinate 7,355 of JMFS01015444.1, forward strand.
ACAGGACTCAAGCTACAATTCTTAGTTTGCATTGACGCAGAGCTGCCATGCTATATGCTTTAAAACAAAATTACCAGAAGAAATATCAGTCAACACCAAATCTAGAGGAATTATTTCTAGACTGTATTTTGAGGACTCTAAATAAAAAGAACCTTACAAGTGAAAAGTATTATTTGCTCAATAATGCCCTAACATAGGCCCTTGAAAACATTGAAAGAAGTTGTAAATATCCTATTCTACATGTTAAAATTGTGTAACAAGAAGCCGCTCAGATTTCTCAGATGTGTAACTAAGAAATATGTTACATTAAAAGATTCCTATATTACATGTAAATATTTTCTAATTATTTATTTGTAAACATCAGCGGGACTGATTCACCCTGCTGATCAGGCCAAACACACACTGAACAACCATGTATTTCTATTATAATACTTATCCTCATGAACTTCTCCAATTCACTTTGAAGAGCAGAAACTCTTAAAGATTGGAGTTGCTATGAACAGATATATTACTGTCACTATGATACAGGCAGGCAGAACATTTTTTCTTGTATGAGTCTTCGGAGGACATCCTCCCCAGCACCTCTTCACAGGACAGCATGCAAAGAAAAAAACCCTGGAGCATATTTTTGTGGCCAGTCACAGGCTCAGTATGTTTCACATTTTAAAATATTAATCAGCTTAAGGCCTGGTTTCAGCAGGTTACTAGTAAAAGCAGTTTTAGGGTATCTTCATATCTTTTCAAGGGAAGGAACAGTATTATCAAAGAATGTGACAAATAATGCAAACACATGAGCAAGATCTGGATAATGTTATAGTTGGCCGGCCACAGGGGCTTACAGTTACAACATATGTTTTCATTAAATCAGATAATCACACAATCCATTTTCTGATGAGTAACTACTCCAGCTGATATCAAAGACTATCTGTGAAAAATCGGTTGAAAACTGTGATTTTTAAAAGGAAGCAACAGAGGAGGAACATTTGTATTTTATTTCTTTCTAAACCACAGAAGTACTTGGGAAGTGAAGAACAAAGAACACATGGAGGGACACAAAACACCTATACAAATAAACTGCTTAAAGAAATGGAATTATATCTCCACTGTTAACTTTTTTAAAATGTTATCTAATTTTTAACAGTTAAATACTTCAAAAACAGTACTTAGGCTGATACAGAAAACAGTACTGAACTCCAGTCAACAACTGTTGCTACACAGGGATACCTTGATTGACAAAATATGTCAGAGCCACCAAAAAATGCTCCTGGTCATTGGCTGAATTCTAACACCAAGTCACATAAAAAAAATATTGTGACTGGCTCTTCGTGAAGCTGACCCAGCTGAAGAAATCTACAAGGTTTCTTTGATAAAATCCACAATTTTCTTGCAAATAGTCAGTCCAGCATGACCTTTTCAGCAGCTGTTTTTGGGATATTAAGAACTGGCCAGAAATGGAGACATGACCTATTAAAAAATAAAAATCTAGACATACACTTGGCAGCCAATATCTTCTAGTTGAAGAAAGAATTGTTCAGTGTCTTGGATAAAATCTACAATTTTCTTGCAAATACTTTTAGTTGGTCAGTCCAGCATGACCTTTTCAGCAGCTGTTTTTTGGGATATTAAGAACTGGACAGAAATGGAGACATGACCTATTAAAAAATAAAAATCTAGACATACACTTGGCAGCCAATATCTTCTAGTTGAAGAAAGAATTGTTCAGTGTCTTGTCCTGTCCTGTGGATGTCATTCTGTAGCTTAACTACGAAATGATTAGTAAAACGTCACTACTTTCAATTCTGGAAATCATCCTTTTGGTAACCTCCATGATAGTTACAAAGAGATTTTAAAATACAAACGATGATATAATTAGCAAAACATAGAGGAAGAAATAAATCTGGAAACATAAATAACTTTCCCAGCTAGTCTTTTTTCCATTCAAGATCATCATCATGTAGAAGTAATTCAGTTTTGCAAGGTCTCCACTGTCTTCTAGCACAGACACTTGAAAGGTATCTCTAGGCAGAACACTGTTGGACCATATAGATAATTTCTCTTAAATAACTATAAAGCAGACCACCTTGAAAACCACAGATATTTCTGCTTGCAATTATAACACCTGAAATGTGAAAGGCAGTGGCATTAAGACTGGGATTACAAAGCAAAGTCATTTATAAGTAGATTGATTGTATCTGGAAAAGACAAACGAGGAAGTTAAGACATTTTATCCCTAGACTTGTCTGTGACTAGACCAAGAGTATTTGATTAATTTTTATACAGTTTCTTTTTCAAAATGCAAATTAAAAGTGACCTTTGAGTTGTGCTAGATTTAATGAAAGAGTGCATTCTTTCCCCAGTACTAAAAGGCAGAAAACGAAACAGATGGGTGTGAAGAAAACACTGGTAAGACACCAATCACTTTTATTTCTGTTACAAACTAATTACATTAAAGAGTAAACCCAAGGCAGGCTGCAAGTTCAAGGTAAAAGAAGCAGAAAGGATTGGAAGAAAGAGCTGTTTCATTAAGGAAGAACAGATAAATATATTCATAATTTAAATGAAGATAGTACAGTATATACTTCCATGGAAAGATGCATGCTGCTAGAGACAAAGTGAGGCAGATTCTCATTATACACTTCCTCAAAAGGAAGACGAGGCAGAAAGAAAAAATGGCTTCAAGAGTGTTCTCACTTTCTGCCCCAGTACAAACTATCTAGCCTGCTGGCACAACTTTTGGCCACTTCTGGAAGGTGGGTGGGTGAGCACTATGATTACATTATGCAAACATCTTACCTTTTCCTCCTTCTGCCTGGGCACAGAAAACATCCCAGGTTTCAGTGGTGTTGGAAGCACCTGTTAGAGACTGATTTGCAATCAAAAGTGATCCTTGTCCAATTCACTAGTAACAGATGGTTTCAGTTTTGATGAAAAAGCAAAAAGGAGATACAAATTCACTTTGTAACAAATAGCTAATACTAAATTAGTACCAAGCTCTAGCAATAAAATAAAATTTAAATACATTAGAAATTGGCTGAAATGCCAGTCATCAATACGTTGCCATCATCATCTAAAGGTGTTTATCAGGGATTGAGGAAGGACTGTTCATACCCATAGAATGTGATACTGTTTAACATGAAGAAGAGCCTCTGAAAATAATTTAGGGAACATGGTGGGCAAACAATTCAACAGAAAGTCCCCAAATTATGTTAAAACAAGATGGGTGAAAGTAATTGGTTTTATGTTGAGGGTTAAAGAGATAGGGAGAGAAAATGAATAGGGGAATAGAGTAGGCATGGAAAATTGTTTAACTTCTGTTCATTCGTGAGACTAGATTTGTACAAACAGTTCTGATGGCCGCATTTTCTAAAGCATGTTGAGAAACCAGAAAAGGTGATGAAAAGAGACACAATCCGTACTTAAGAATTGGAGAAAACACCTTGGAGTGAGGGGTTTCAACAGTACAGTGCTTTTAGTTTTTTAAAAAAAAAAAAAAAAAAAAAGACTGGGAGGCTATTTCATTACACTGCATAACTACCCTATGCAAGGACAAAATACTAAATATTAAAGGGCTAATATTCAGTATTAATATTACAAAAGTAGCTCACAAGGCTGAAAGTGGAAGCCAGACAAAATTAGACACATTTTTTACTATATGGTGATTAACTTAAACAGATCATCAGGTAAATCGGTTAAGTCTACACTTTTGAATAAGCCAGTGCTTTTGTGGAAGACAGGTATATTAGCGAATACAACTTACTGAGTGCAGTTAAGGGATGATTATATGTGAAATGCAAGGCCTGTGAGGTACAAAATATCAAGCCAGTCTGAATAGCTTTGGACTGCATGAATCTATAAACACATGACAAACAATAGGATTATCTGATTAACTATTAGAAAAGAAAAAAAAAAAAAAAAAATACCAGAAGAACCTTCTCCTCTGGACAGAAATAAGGCACTGAATTATGTCCTATAGCTAAAAATGACATATAATTGTAAGCAAATGGAAACACTTGGGCTGCATCAATCATTGCTGTTGCTATTGCTGTAAATAGAATTATTGTCATATAAGCATGTATATATACACATCAACACATACAAAAATAGGCTATAGTTGGAATAGTATTCAAACTCATCTTTGTCAAACTTTTTGACTCAGACAAAATGGAACAAGTATCCAAAGTGCCAGTTAAAAGCTTACAAAAATCAGAAAACAAATTTGTAATCTAATCTCCAAATAGACATACACAGAAAGCACCCTTAATTGACCTACAAGCTGAGTCCCAACTAAATGCCTAAACAGTGTGAGAAAAAAAAATCACACATAATGCATGGAAGTTGAATACATATGCACAGATCGAGACAGTTCAGGATCATAAGGTAATAAGCCTAGTAAAAGCAACAGGGGAGGAAGATATAAATCCATTCCCTTCAAAGAAAATACAGAAAGCTGAGCTAGCAAGACATACATAGAAATCAAAAAAGCACAGTACTTTTTTCTTCTTTTTTTATATAATGCTGTTCTTCATATCAGGGTTGATTATAAGATAACCACTGACTATTCTATTTTCTCAAATAAGCACCTTGATGAGTACAAAGTGACAGACATCAGCACTGATCATCTCAGCGTGCCCGTAACTGAACCCTGAGACAAGCCAGTCTACGCTTGCTTGTCCACAGGATGCACCTCTGGTTCTTCTCCCCAGAATCCACTAACAACACTTATTAGCTGCCTCCTTCCCTGAGAAGTGGGTTTGTGCTGCCTTCTGGTTCTCATTATTATATTCATTTCAATGTGGTTCCTGAAGTCTGATACCTCAGTACTTGAGAGGTCCTGTATGTGCCACCAAACAATGATTCAACATGACATTGTGACAGAAAACAGGGAGAAGGGATAGAAATAAAAGAACAAGGGATCAAAACAACTGCATTTGGCTCTCTGTGTGGGGTGTGCCTATCAACACCAATAACTGTTACTGGTGAGTCAGATGTCACATTGACAGAGGAGTCAGATCACTCACGTCAGTGTTCCATTTGACTGGAAGGTATCTGTCTTCTTCCCTTATCTAAAGGAACATATAAAAATATAATGGGCTATTAACTCTTCTTTGTCATTGCTATTTAAGTTAGTTTTGGTAAGTTCTTCCTTGCCCTCCAGCTTCTTAGTGATCCTTGTGCATTTTGAACACTTCAGGCCTTTTAGTGCTTTAAAGACTTTGTTCTACAGTCACATCAGTGAAAGCAACTAACATTCTTGTTAATGCTGTGGCTGACTTAACAGTATAGTGATTTGACTCAAGAAAACCTATGTCAAGAGACACCCACTTGAAGTATGAATTTTGCTTGGTTTACCAACAATTGTATTCCTAATGCTACAGATATACAGAGGAAGAAGAGGAGAGAAGAGATCAGTTTATCTAATAGAGACCTCAAGAGACAGAGACTTGTGCTCCTGACTGCCACTAACAAATAAGACGGTAATGAAGATATTAAGTACTTGTAATTTTTTGAGATTCTATTTTTTTACTCAAATATCTAGTTTATCTTGAAACAAAGAATATCACTTTACATACAGTGCATAGAGCAACGGGGCCTATTTCACATGGAGCATTACTGTTCAAAAACATCATTAATAGTATTGAAGATGAGTTTGCGAACAAACTTGACTCCACCTTTACAATTACATGCTAAGTTAAAAATGTGTTAGGGAGGAAATGTAAGAGAACTTGATATTTTCACTTTTCATACAAAGATTTCATTCTCTTTTGCTGTTGTTTGTGCATATGGGAGTCAATCCTGAAAAAATGCAGTAGCTAATTTTAGTTATTAAGTTAATTGCTTTACTATGTATAGCCAAAAACTCTCTGACATGCTCTTTCTTCATCAGAGCTGCTATATCTCAGTCAATTTCCTAACTGTGAAGATTTAAAGACTTCTGAAACTAGTTCTTCAGAAAAGATGTGCTTCAATTTGGATTTTGCACTCAGTAAAAGCACTGTCAAGCTTCTTTGCTCATGAGCCTTCCAGAACCTACATCCATTTTTCATTATATAGCACTCACCAGTAAATACTATTTTGGGCTAGTTTTGGTCTTCTTTTAATGTACAGAAGAAAATTCTGCTACATATATAAATCATTAGGAATTATTAACTAAACGATTGCATAAATAATCTGTTTTAAAATATATTGCAGATACTTCCAAGATAACGTGCAACAATACAAGAAAAGTCTCACAGAGAGAAAGAAATATACTGTTTCAAACATAATTTCTGAGCTGTTTAAATATGAAACAAAACCTTGTCAAGCTACAAGTTTCCAGCTGTTATGATATCATAAGATAAATTTACAGCTACAAAACAGCTTGGTGAGAAAAAAAATATTTGCTTTTACAAAGTATGGAAATATAAATGTTTCAAGCACTGCAACTGTCCAAACAAATTAGAACAAGCAAAAATAGTTGAATTCAGTACAGTTTGATTTTGTACCAGCTTCATAGCATTTGTTGTAATTACTTAAAGCTGCAGGCAAAATGTGATTTAAAGCTTAGCATGATGCATTTAATGTTAACTTAAAATGATGTGATAGAAGTATACAGGTGGTCTCAGTGTCTAGTATTTTGTTGTATTTTATTAACTGAAATAATAATTTATTTCTGTAATTAAGCAATAATGAAGCTGGATAGCTGGACTCTGAAAGCCTGCTTTGTGTTCATGTTTAAATTCTTAACCAGAGCTAAAATGAAAAAGGAGTTTCTTTTCTCCATGACTTTGAAAAGAATAGAGTGGTGATTAACAGCAATATTTTTTTTAATGAAACACAACCTTTCATCCCTGTCATCTTCTGACCATCCTCGCCTGTATGCAGCCCTCTGACAAGTAGAATAATAACGGTCATACATCACTGCCCTGAAAGTCCAATCATCTAAATCTTCACTTGCTGCAGCCTCTGAGACTCAATTACTTTATTGACATGCAATCTTCATAAGAGGAGAAATATTGTGCATGTAAGGTCACTTGGTTATGAAGACATATTATCATATTATCTGCATGAGGGTTGCAGGGCTAAGACCTGACAGAGCTAATTATAATGGTACATGATAGAGAGCTCAGTACACATTATTTGCTTGGCTGAAACTAAAGGTGAGGTAAGACCATGACATCATGGTTCAAAAGAAAATAATTCCCCTTCCCTTAGAGGCTATTACTTTTATTGTTTAATGTTTTATACATATTATATTCATACACTCCTCATAAGCAAGCAGTGAGAATTTCTGAACTCAGCTCTGTTTCCATTTGGAAGTACTTAACTCTTGAAGAAACCAAAGGCTAATCCATAATAATGCAGTCCTTTGCACTTGCGAAACTTAAATCACATCTTCCCTGCCCTTCCATCACCCCCTAAAGTGTATCTATTCATATACATACACACAGCAAACCAAAAGATAGTCCAAAATTTGAACGTAGCTAGTACATACTGACACAGTATTTTCTATATATCCAAACCCACATAAAGCCTCCAGTGAAATACTGAGCAAAGTACATTAGAATAGTGTTCCAAGCCTCCTATTTTGCAAAACAAATTAATTTTCATCTTGCTTTTTTCTGCAGCAACTTCCTTTCCCCAGTATACCTCCCTACCCTAGGTAACACCTACTAATCCTCCCATCAACTGGCACTTAGACACAGCCCATTTCTGCTCTGGGATGACTGATACAAATGTAACTCCTAGTGCTTTACTGGCCATTCCATAGCATTAAAAGGGAGAACAGCTGAAAAATAATGTATCCGTTGTGTCTTTAGATAAACAATCAATATAAATTACTAAACTACTACACTGAATCAGTAGCAGGCTGCTTGAGGCTTTGGTTGCTGTTCTTTTGGGTCTTTGTGGGTTTTCTTTAAAAAATAGCTTATAAATTTATTTTTTAATTTCTTTTTAACTTTTTGTTAAGTTTTACTCATGTCTGCCTTTCAGGTGGGAAACACAAACTTCTCTCTTACAATAGTTCCAGAAATGCAATACATGATGCTAGTGCCCTAGAGTAAACTATACTGTATACTTGTCATGGGGGGCATATCTTATTTTATAAAAACTCTAATCAGTATGACAAAGATTCCATGGCAAATCATGCTGTACAAGGATGTGCATTTCCCTTGTTTGAAGGTAGGGTACAGACTCCATCCCAACTAATGGATCCCAAATAAAATCTTTGCTCTCAGCGAACCTTTGCACCATAGTTTGAGTACAGTGAGATTCAACATGGACATAGACATGTAACGTCAGTGATACTGCCAGACTGAGATCTCATGTCTAGGTGGTTTCAGCTATCTAATTTACTGAAATTGTTCTCCTATGGAAGAAAAAAAAAAAAAAAAAAAAAAAAAAAAAAAAAAAAAAAAGTTATTCATAACAACATATTTACAGGCTACCCTTAAAAAAACCTTTTGTTTTTTTCCAAATGTAGTAAATTTTACAAGCTATGATATGTCACGTACTGCACCATCATTTTAACAATAGCTTAGTCTGCCCATCTTTTTCATAAGTTTACATCTTGCTATGTCTGCTGTGTTTTGCTTCTGAAAGAATTCCATCTGAAGTTAACATGTAGAAAACTTATATGATCTTGTATTTAAGACCTCCCACAGTGTGATATTTGAAAATAATTTGATTCAAGTGTTCACCTCTGTATCAGAAAAGGGGTTTAAAAAAAGTTCTTGGAATATGACTGCAGACACAAATAGCAAGATGTTAGGCCCTGCCTTTCTCCAGGAGAAACATTCATGGTTAGAAGCATCTTTTGCTGAGGTTAGATTCCAGCAGCACAAAGGAGACAGTGAAGTCAAGACCCAGAGGAGAGGAAAAAAAACAAAACAAAACAAAACAAAACAAAAACACCCTAGAATAGTATAGCAGTAACTGGCAGACTAGCAGTCATTCAGCTGATGAGAAACCAGTCAGGTAGTATGCCATTAAACTAGAAAAGAGAAGCATAATGTTTTGTCTAACAGCTGTAAAATTCCGCCTCTTAATGTGAACTGTTAATTTAAAACTTCCCACTGTCCTGCAAGCTTCTGGTAACAGACATGAGTGACATGGAGAGCCTCTAACATGCATGCAGGGAAAACAGGGCCACCAAAACTCACCCAAAACACAGAGACCAAAACGCAGATTGTGAACAGACGAGCTACACATGTAATTTCTTAAGCAACTATGTGAATACTCAATTTATGGAAATATGAAGGGAAAGGTCACCCCCTTGGGCATCAAAGACTTTTTATCAAGGAAATGGAACAAGAACTAAGGGAAAACAAATGTTAATGTCATTTCCAAAACCACAAAACATTTTTATTGCCAAAATTGCTTTGAAATAACAGGGCCAGGCACATGATATCAGCTCAATATATTTCAGAGCTATGGATTGCAAGTCACCTAATTCAAGTAACAAAACGTGAGGTACACATGGGTAGGTGTTTTCCACCTAGTGGTAATTAATGTGGACAACATGACACTGATAATATCAACCATAGAAGAGATGGAACTGGGACACTCTCCAGAAAACACAATAAAAAAATGAATGACAATTAAGAGCAGTAGCCAAAAGGGGAAATGAGATCCTCATATTGTGCATCCAATCTTGAAGACAAAGAACCAATAATAAAGGCATGACCTGAAAGACAAGTAAACGAACAGGGAGCTGTTATAGTAAAATAAAGAACAAGGTAAAAAAAGATAGAATTGCTTCCACGGATTGTTAGTGCTTGGAGAATGTAAAATGCTATTAATGAATGAAATATTCAGTTTTGAATACTGAATGAAACATGCAACAAAGGCTCTTTATCATGTTCTTCTGGTAACACAAATAACTTTTAGAAGGAAGCTTGAGAAGTTGGCAAGAACATGTCAATGAGAAAGAAACTGGGAATACTATTTAAGTACAGAATGGATTAGCCTATCCTGGTTATAATAAAAGCTACAGTTTAACCTATAGTGGAGGAAAAGTAGTAAATAAATAATCCCTTCTTTAGCTGAACATGCAGAGATACTGTACAAAATAAAAAAGTATTTTTTAAATATAATTTGAGAATATTGGATGCTCTCTAAACTTAAGGAGAAGATTAGGGGGAAAAAATAAATCAGCTTTTAGCTCTAAAGAAAATATCAGATACTCCTATGTCAAATGTAAAATTTGGTGATGGCAAAATTCAGAATTTGACATGATACTTTTCTGTAACATTGGCTAGTGATGGTCAGCACACCGTAAGTACCAAACAAACAATTTACTGGTACCTTAGAAAAGAAAAAAAAAAAAAAAAGTTAGTCTTTTGCTCTCCTTTTCAATACTAAAAGCAAACTAAGGCACAGTAGTGTTTTTTGGGGTTTTTTAAATATATTTCCTAATGTTTCTTTTCTATAAAATTAATTGTTGTTAAGTGTCACCAGGATATAGTGCTCAATGCCAAGCAAAACTTTTGACACAAAACTCCTTTGGCAATGAAATGAAGACTCAGTGACACTAAAGTGTTTTGTGAATGTGTTGGTTTGATTTAAATTTGGTACGAGGAGAGACACACACTAAAATAAATCTTAAAAAAACCCCAATGTTTTGTATCACTATTTTTTAACTATTTTCAGTATTGGTTTAAAGCAGTTCTGAAATTTCCCAGGTTGTTCAATTATTTTTAATTGCCAATGAATTCAAAAGGTACTATGTTACTTTATTTACACATTACTGACTTGCAAGTAAGAGAAATGTGACTATAAAATAGATTTCTAGTCCAGCTGAGACTCATAGACCATCCAAAAATATGAGGACATGAGGGAACCAAATTACAATTTCCATGTGCCACTGTTCCAACATACCTTAATGTATATCTTGGTCTACCCCATGCTCCTTACCCACCCCATCTCATACACATGCAGATGGATATTAAAACCATCATTGTGGAAAACACATAGTTTCCAGTAAAAGTTATTATTTGTTGAAAATAGTTTTCAGACAAATCTTACCTAAAAGTTGCCTGCCAATTAGATATATCTCTGGAAACACAGACTTCCAAGGAGAAAAATGTCTAACATGGTGTGGGAGGAAGGGGGAGCTAAGGGTATCTGACATGTCACTATGGAAGGCCCAACAATGGCACAAAGTTGTTTTCTGAATTACATATTGAATCTAGATTCTTTTCTTAGAAAGAAGAAAAACTGGTATGTTAATCAGTAATGCCAATTGTAGCTTACCAAGAAAGCATTGCAAATAAATCAAACTGAAAATTTTATTAATTTTGGTAATACTAAAAATAGTAACAAATGCATTTTTGCCATCCCCACTCTGTGGAAACACAGATCAATTGACTAATCAATAAGGTCAACAGCAAGACTCTTCATTGCCTTCAAAAACAGCAGATTCCAGTTCAAAAACACTTTAGAAGGAAAAATCTAAGCTTCGAGCTATGATGATTACTTCAAATAGTTTCACCAGTTTGTATTTTTGGAACCCTTCTGGCAATAACTCCTCCCTTTAAACCATTTCCCAAGTCACAGCTTGTTAGAATGTTAAACAAGGATATAATGTTTTGGGAAAAGGGTAGGGAAACCAAAAGCCATAAGAAATAAATAACAAATAGAAGATTGTTTTAGTGACCTATAGTCTATTAAGAATTTGTCCAGCAAAGATTGTCAACCTTTTTGGATTTGGACTCTAATGATCCCTTTTGTCATGGCTTCAGGGGGCCATGTGCCTCTTTCATGAGTTTGTTTTACACAAACTAGTAGGGAACTGTAATATAATTCAAATAAAGATAGGGCAGAAGAAGAAAGTGATTGTAAATACAAATAAGCAAACAGTATGAAAGAAAATCTCTGTAATGAAACTGATAATACTGCCTGTTGCCAAAATCTGGAGATCTAGAGTGCTTCCGGATTGTTCCTCAGATTGTTGTAAAACACACCTACTTACCCTGTCATAGACTGACCACAACAGATCCAAAGTCAAATCTAAACATGAGTAGAGACCAAGAGAAGCATCCATCATACTCTTCCACATCCATGTGAAACAACTTTTCTATACAAATTTAAAGCTTGAATGAACAGGTACCACACAAAAGTAGGTATAAATCACATATGCAAGCCCAAAGACTGACACACAGAATTATTGCAGCAGTTTAAACAAAGTGTGCTTCTTCCCTACCTATCCAGTCTCCAGTTGCAAAAACATAATGATACTTTCTCCTTTTCAGTATAACAGATAACAGAAACAAATATATAGTTATGTATCTCCCGCTTTTCTGAACCATCCACCAATATTTCCTTTGCCCACAGACTCAGGAGTTTTCCAGTGCAATCCAATTTTTAAATAAATAACACATGACACTGTAAACCAAATCTACCAGCTCGATTTTTTATTTTGCAATTTATTGAGTTCCATCAATAATCAGATGGGTTTTTACAAGGATGAAAAAAGTAAAATCTGGGGCTTTTGGCTGTTCTGATCACTTTCTTAAATTACTGGCTTTGCAAAGACAAAAAAAACCAAAGCACTAAGGTTAACCACATAATTACATACCATTCCTTTTTTTTTAACCCCTGGTTCAAATCAATCCATTTCTAGGCAAAGTTACAGTATTTTGGAGTCAGCTGTTAGATCTGACCTCTGGAATTCATTCATCTGAATCTTCTTGAAGTGACGTTGCTTGTCAAAACTCATCAGCCAATCAAATTCTTAAATTGAAGTGAGTTGTCCCCTCAAATTAAAATGATATTTTACCCCAACTTTTCCATACAAAAGTTGCATTGTGCTTTCCTGTCAGGACCAACTTTGTTTTCAGGAACCTTATCAAATCCAAGCATTTATCCCTCGATCTCCAAAGGGCGAGGGGGAGAGGGCATGTAATCAAAATTCTCTTTGACGAATTGACACAATTTGAACTAATGACAAAGTAGGTGAGAATATTTCTATTGTGTTCTAAGATATCTTCATTTTAAACCAGATGGGAAACAAAGACCAACTCATGCCAATTTCTGAAACCTCGGGAATCACTCCTCCTGCAACTCCATCTTTCTTCCCTTGTTCCCAGCCATGCTCACATATTCAATTTCCGCCCAATAAATCCTGTCCTTTTAGGGAAAATTGTTACAAGTCTCTCTCTTTGATGGAGATTTTACTGTAAGCAGAATGACAGACCTGCACGCTGGTCCCTTCCCAACGGCATTTCTTCAGTATAGTTAGCCTAGCCCAAACAAAACTTTTCTGAAAAGTGAGATCCCAACCCTCCATCCAGTCTGCCAGAAAACTCTGCTTAATTCTCATTTCAGTAGGATGAAAGCGGATACTCATGTATCACTTCTGAAGAGATATTTTACTGTATAGAGTGCTCACACTTATGAATTTCATTTTGGGCAAAGCTAGAGGAGTGCCCAATTCTTTAGGAGCAACAGTTGATTATTCAAAAGGAGCAGTTTAGTAATGTCTGTCCATTTCATCTGTTTCTCCATCTCTTCACTTGGTGGTGACCAGAATGATGTGAGCTGAAGACTCGTCAGATTGATTGCATTTCTACACAACCACCCTAGACTACATATTTCTGCATAAATGTGATGGCACAGAAAAGGCTGAAAAGGCATATGAAGAATGCTTTGTCAAAACACAAAGTAACGTACCTTTGTACTATGGGACTGGAGAAAAGGGGAGTTCAGTATAACCATCTCAGCTGAAGAGAAATCACACTGCAAGTATTAGAGATCTGGCTGAGAAATGAGGATATGGGCTTCCCAGGCTTTCACCTTGCTCTACTGAGAGCCATACCACCTGGTAGGTAGGAAAGGGGTGCTTAAAAGGGTGCATGGAAAGGTGCAGGTGAGACAGCATTGAAGACAGCATAAAAATTTCTTGCTTAGATTACGTGTACCACTCTGTCAGAGAATCCTGAAAGGCTCAAAGCTGTAAGATAATATGAAACACTAAAGCCAAGTAGCAAGATGATGCATGAGTAAATAACCGTCAAAGAAACTGGATTATAAAATTAAACAGGTGTGTGTGCGTATATATATATATATATATTTATGTCTGCTAAATGTTTCTTTCAGGAAACATTAGGCACTAATAAAAAAGAGTGCCTTCAGGCTTCTGTAGCACTGGATATATCAAAAGGGGGTTTTACTAACAATTTGGGGAGTTTATGCCTCTGGGTGCTGCCGCTGTGATTTCAAAATAGAATTATCTGATGCTATGTGATTTCTTGAATCATTAGTTTTCCATCTCTTCTAACTTATTTTCCATCTTTCTTTTATTTATACATACACATACTGATACAAGATGGCACAAAGGAATAATGAGGCCCTTGGAAATAAAATATTACTTAATACTTTCTTAAAATGTATTAAATATATATACACACCTGATGTGATTAGATCATGTGATAGTCCTGATTACTATTTGCATGCCAAATTCACCTTTTATACATATTGCAGGAGGCACTGATGCATCCCTGCTCTGCTACACTATCAGCACGAGATAAAGTTGTGCACAATACATTTTTTTTCTGTCTTCTAAACACTTGTCCTGGTTTCAGTCAGGACAGAGCTAGTTTTGTCTTCTGCAGCTGTTTTGGATTTAGTACATGAAGAATGCTAATAGTACGCTGCTGTTCATTGCTGCTGAACGATCAAGGACATCTTGCAGTTCCCCGGGTTTTGCTGATGTGCAGGTGCAAACACTTGGGAGGGCACAGCCAGAATAGTTGATCTAAACTGGCCAAAGGGAGTGTTCCATACCATAGATGGCATGGCCGGTGTGAGTGAGGGTTGGCCATTGCTCTGGGGCTCTGGTTCCTTCTTTGGTTCATTTTCTGTTCATGTTCCCTTCTTGTTACCTTATTTTGGTGGGGTTTTTTTTGATTTTGTTTCTTTTTTGTTTGTTGTTGTGGTGGTGGAGGGTTTATGAGGTTTTTTCGGTTTTGTTTTGGGTTTTTTTCTTTGGTTGGTCAGTTGATTTTTTTTTTTTTCTTTATTCGGGCTTATTTCTTCACTTGTTCGGCTGTTCCCTCGCGCTCTCTCTGGAACTTGCTGTTCTGGGATGGCTACAGGGGAATATCCCTGCTCCTTGGCTGCTGCTCGGGATAGGATGTATGGGTCATAGGGTGGTGAGAAATTGTGCATTGTCCATTTT
>JMFS01015445.1:0-32584 GCA_000699545.1 Podiceps cristatus
CTATGGTAATCAAATCAATTTAAAATACCTTCTTTAAAAAACATATATTGTACATAGGACTTACCTTCTGCGTAAGCCAAGAAAAATACCCTAGCCTTAATCAGAGCTTTTCCTTCTTTGTCCGGCTGTCTTTCAACGGTTCTGTCTCAGAAAACTACCTGACTGGTTTTGAGGTTGGGAGGGACTCGTATCATTCTGGTGCTAGAGCCAATGGAGAGGTGCAGAACTTTTTCACTGGTGTTGCATTCCCGAGGTGCTTTCTCCCATAGGTGCTGTGACGTTACATTTGCCGTCTCACAGAGCTTGCGGCAGGAGATGGAGCTGAAGGACACCAGCAAGCTCAGAAGAAAGCGACTTCAGCCAAAGCCTGGTATTCAGCAGACTGGAGAGCCAGGGATCTGTACGCGGCCCTGATCTGCATCAGTGCTCATGAGGTTAGATGAAGCAACTTCTGGCCCATGACACGAGGTGGCCTGCAGCTCATATTGTTCCCTTTCCCATAGGTGGGTGTCTGCGTCAGTTATTCACAGAAGCTCGTGGGTGACCTGTGGAATCCACACAGTAATTCCTCCCGCGTTTCCCCACAGGTGGTGCAAAGTAGGGTTAATATTACAGTAACCCTTCTTGGATTGCTGTTGAATGTACAGCATATTAATCCTAGATGTTATCGCTTCTTCCTCCTCGTTAATCTCTTATCTTCTTCCTTTCTTTTTTCTGGTCTTTGTCTCTTCAGATGATTTTATAGTTGGTTTGAGGCTTTTAAGTCTGCTTAGTATGTCATGAGTCATCCAAAGGAGTGTTTCTAGCAATACTTTTCACATGTTAAATATAACCAGAAGGGATGATCTGGTGATTAAAGAATAAAAAGTCTGGCTTCTTTTCTTAGCACTGTCATTAGACTAATTGTCTCTGATCTCAGGCAGGTCATTTCACCTCTCTGCTTTAGTTTTTCCACCTTTAAAATGGCAACAAACCTATATACAGCATTTTTGTCATATTTAATCTGTTCAAGTTTAGCTCTTCAAGACAGAAGCTTTGGGGTTTTCTTCTGTCTTCTGGGAGACATTTAGTCTAGTTACTGGAAAATAGCGGGGGGTTACATAGTTTTTTTCTTTTTTCTTGTTTAGTTGGTTGATTTTGTATCTGAGAATCCAGCCTGGAATCAGCTGCAGAAGGGATCGAATGAGGCGAATACACGCATCCCGCCATCCTTCAGTCCCACAAATGGCCCAACAGAAAAACAAAGCCAACTACTAAGATACTTCAAATGCCCATTTCTACAAAACAGGGATGCAAATGCCAAATGGCTTTGTTCCTTGCCATGAGGTTTCAGTACAGTTCATGTGTTACCATGCAATGAAAAAATTCCTGAAAACAGTGCTTCAGAATAGCCATTCATAGTCCCATGGCATGGATAATCAAGATAATACTGTTGCAAGAGATGATTAACCACTGTAAATCTTTTTGGCAATCCTTTCTCAGAAGCCCCTTTCTGATATATCTTTGGTGAAAAATGACACCATGGACCGTCTTCCTATCCATCTAATCAATTAGATCGGGAAGGAGGCATTTTTATTTATTCTGTTGCCCATTGTTTCATGGCTGGACTCTGATGCCAGCATTTTCATGGTTTAAAAACACCCATCTTATAACTTGCTGCTTCTCAGTCATATTCCCCCTTTTTTCCCCTCTATGCATTGTTCTCTAGGTAGGCAGCATTCCCTTTGCCTATATCCTTCACCTGATTAACTACCTCCATCTGCTGCAGATCCCTGTTATTAGCCATGTGTCTTTCCCTTCTTTTTTTTTTTACCCTTTGGGCAGACGATTTCCGATTTCCATGTATAGGACAACATATGTTCCCTAGCTTTGCTACCTCTTGTCAGCCATGGTCACTGCCAAGAATGCCTGATGTGCCCTTCTCCAACTTCTTCATTGCTTATTCAGCCTAGAGAGATACTGTGCTGGATATAAGACTGTTAACATGTGTTTACAGGGCCATTAAAGAGCCATTCCACACTGTTATAAACCCCCAGTGTATTTGACCTGGAAAAAGTGACTGCCATGCATTTACCTGTTTCCAGCTGAATGAAGCTTTATCTGGATGACCAAGGAAACAAAGAGGGGATGGGAGAAATGGGGAGTGAGGCAGGGGAGAGGAACACACACGCACACACGCAGGCACTCGCCCCTCTATTTGTACCATTTAACTGCAGAGGAAGAAATGCAGAAAACACCTCTCAAGTCAGGAGAATACTCCAGCCAGCCAGAGTGTTATAAATTAGAGCCTGTCAGTATTACAATGTATATTAATAGTCACACCTCTTTTTAATGAGTTTGGCATTGGCAGCTGAGAGGAAATACAAGTCATCATGGCTCTGCTCATGCACACCCCGACAAAGGAATCCGTAATAAATCTTCCTAGAACAGCACTCACCATAAATATGTATCACATAAGGCATCTGTTTTACATTCTGCATATAAATCAGCATAGCGCTGAATAGCAATGAATCAGCTTCTCAATGCCTGATTTGATAACAAATCGACTTGGATCTTAGGAGAGAGAATTTACAGCCCTCACCCTGAAGACAGATAGTCAATACTTAAGACGAGTGCCAAGTTAACTTCTCTTCAGCAAGCAAGTTTACACAATGAGACGCTTTGGCGTTGGCGAGGGGGGGGGGAGAAGGGTGTGAGCAAGGGGGTGAGAGCAAGATATTTTTGAAGGTTTTTTAATTAGTGCTTGAAGGACATTGCAGACTCCGTGTCTGTGCTTTAGCCACAAGCCGTTGCTTTGTTCCATGCTCTGACCTCTAAGTCCTGCAGGTGCAACTTCTATAAAGCTCTGCTTCATGAGTCTGAGCTCCTCGGCGTTCACCAGTGACCGTGGGTTAGAAAATCCAGAGGACGAGAAGAGACGTCCCTCACCTGCCCGCTGTTGCCTGGTGGGGCTCTCCAGCGCCGGTGAGGAAGTGAGGATCTGACCCCTTTCCTTAGAGTCATTGATAATAACTTCCTGGAAAGGTCTTTTATTCCAGGTTTGTAAAACAGCTTCGAGTATTTATGGCGCATTTCCAGTATCGCATCGCTGGTGGGATCAGGTCACAAGGGGAAAAAGGAATAACTGAGATTTTTTTTTTTTTTTTTCCTTGTCAAGACAAAAGCTCACATGGAAGCGTCTACAGTCGCAGGAATAAACATTTCAAGAACCCGTTCGTAGTAAGCTGCAATGTCTGCAATCAGCTGAAGAGGACTCTAAGTCATCTCCGCTATTTTTCAAAGCTGGCTGAAATTCTTCAACAGAAATATTTGCTCAGCAAAATGCAGGGTTTCCAGAAAAAATCAACATTTTTACATCTTTTTATGGGAAAATGTCAAAACTGGATGAAAATTTCTAATTTTCTGATGGGAAAATTTAAAATGAAATGTTTTATTTTGAACTGACATTTTGACATTTCTACTTTTAGAAGTGTTGAAAAATCTCTAAAATGTCGACATTTTGAAATGTCCGAAATGTCGACATTTTGAAAAGAAGCATTATGTTTTCTTATTTGACATTTCCAGGCAAAGAGTTTAGTTTTGATTGAAAATGTCAAAAACATTCGTATCCTGGCTACATTTTCTTCCTCAAAGACTTTTTTTTTTTTTTTTTCATATTTCAACTTTTCATCCCGTTTTAGAATAAAAACAAACATCCTGACTTCCCATGGATTAGAGATTGCATTTTTCAGACAAATGGTCATATGTATTCTGTAATCAGCTCTCCGCTGGCAGGATTGCTTAGCTACAAGTCTGGGCTCTCTTTTGAGGATTATTTTTGAGGGCACTGGGTGAGGTGGAATGAGACTGCAGTAGGTGCATTTCACTTTTCTTCTCTGAACATTTATGTTTCAATTACATTATGCTTCCTACATGATTATTTAGCTGAACAAGCAATCATTTGTCTGATTGCCCATAGAAATCATGGAAAATAAGGTTGGGAGGGACCTCCAGAGGTCACCTAGTCCATCTCTCAGCCCAAAGGAACAATCAGCTATATTTATATCATTCCTGACACATTCTTGTCCAACCCATTCTTAAAGACCTCCATCGATGGAGACTTCACAACCTCTCCAGGAAATTTATTCTGTTGCTTTACTATTCTTACTGTGAGAATGCTTTCCTGGTTTAAATTAAATCCACAACAGTGTACCATGGTATCATTTTTCCATGTCCTTTCCTCTTTACTGTTGTCTTGTACATGTTTGAAAATGCTTTGCCTTGACAAGGGCTTCTTCCAGTGCTTTCTCATAAGTTTTTGTTGCTTTTTACTCAACATTATTTATTTCTCCCCATGACACAGCCATACCTACTTCTAAAGTAGTTTGTTGGTTTGTTTGGGTTTTTTTTTCTCTTTCCTTGGGTCACAATATGTAGAACAATTTGCTTTTAAAATCAGATTACTGCATTAAATGACCTATTACTCTCTTTTAGACCTTCCATGAGTTGACAGCATTCAGCAGTGTTTAGTCCTATCTGGCCAGTAACAGCAGGATCCTGCTCAGGCCTTGGTATGAAAAGAAAATGCTCAGAAGCATAAATCACACATTGGGTCACTCTGGATGTGTGACCCAAAGTGTCACTTCCACCTCTATGTATGCAACTGGCAGGATCAGCTGGAGTTTATGTACGTATGAGCACAACAGTGTTATCCACAAGAGAGGGGTGAGCCAACAACAAGCATGTAATGGAGGATGAGTGCTTGTGAGACGGCCTTCATGGCAGAGCAGCCTTCCCGGTATATAAAATTACATGTACCATAACGTCTTTATCTGACCCTCACCAGGGCTGTGGCTTGCAACCCTTCAGGAATAGCTGCAAACACGAAGTGAGGGATGAATTCCCCTCCCATCACCTGCCCAACGATGCCTGAGCAGATGCTGGAAGGGGTATGATCTCCCAGGTGGGTACTGAGCTAAGACAGCTGTGCTCTCTGTGGACTAGAGCTTGCTTGGACTTTTCTCCTCATGATTGCAATGCCTGGACATATCTCTTCTGTCCCCGTGACCCAGCACAGGAGGACTGGCTAAAGCAATTGGCTACCCTTCCACGGAGCATGCAGCTACCTGAATATCTGAAGGCACTGCTGAGACTGTAAAATATCTATGGGAAAAGCAGGAAGAAGATTGCAGAGAGATCCAAGGCAGAGTTTCTTAATATATCACTATTATTGTCTGCCAAAGCTGGGGCGTCTCTGTTCAAGCCCGGAGATATGATTTGTTACCTCTCCAAGAAAAAAAAAAAAAAAAAAAAAAATTACGAGAATTGCAGTAGACAAATGTAATACCAAACTTTAAAACAGTGTAAAAAAAAAAATCCCAACAACAATAATAATAATGGTCAATCATAAACTGATATAGTGCCGGCTTTCCCTCCCTTTTCGCCACCTTACAGGATATCCCGTCTAGCAGCAGGAACAAAACGTGGAAATGAATCAGTCAACAGAGCATTTTCTCCCATTAAAGCTGTTGGCAATTTTGACCCGTGCAGGGGAAGTTGCACATTAAGATGGATATTCCTAATCTGTAGGGACAACTGTCCTCACTGTGGGATGTAGCCTTTTTTTTTTTCTCTCTCTCTTTTTTTTTTTTTTTTTGCCAAAGGATGTCATAGGTGAATGCATTTCTGCTGTGCACAGTACGAACACACACACAGCAGAAAGGCCTGAAAATTGTTAACCCCTTCTTATTTTAGCTGCCTAGGCTCTTTTTCTTTCTCTTTTCTTTTCCTTTTTTTTTTTTTTTTTCATTCAGCTTGCAAGAATCTGCTACTTCTCTGCCCTACTGCTATTTACCTTAATAATGCTCAGTAAATCCATTATTTTCCAGCCTTGGGAAACTTTGGCTTTTATTTTCTCTTATAATCCTATAGCTGATACGCAGCGACAGCAAAAGAATATTAAGGTGCTGGAAGAAATTCACTTTCCTTATTATCATTCACAGGTCTTCCACATGTGCAAGGTGGAAGAAAGTGTGCCTAAACAAGGACTAGGAGTCAGAATTGAGGTTTTTCTTTCCTGCTGCAATAGTGACTGGAAGTAAAGGCATGTCATCTCTCACAGTTGTACCTCAATTTCCTTATATCATCCTTTTAAGTGCTACACACTAAAATGGCCTTGTTATCCACACACACCCCCCACCCCCCACCCCCCCAAAAAAAAACCAACACAAAAAAACCCCAAAACAAACCCACAAAACCCAACAAAACCACAATCCCCATTTGTGATTAGGGAAATAAAAGCCTCATTTTACTCTCCAGGGACTAGAAGTGTGAGAAACACGGTGGTTTCCCTATGGTCATATAGGAAATCTGTGGAAGAACAAGGCCCTGAGATCAGCTCCGCCTGGGATCCCGCTTACATTTTATCCCCCGGTTGATTTTTCATTACTGCAGTAGTTACCTCCTAATCTAATGACAGTTACTCCACTCACCAGGGGCGTGTAAAGACCAATTCATTCCAGATTGGAAAGTTCTTTGAGAAACCCTGAATGGAAGGTGCTATAGAAGTGCAATGTGTTATTAATAATCTCTCCTATCTGCATAAATCTCCATTGAATCCTCCCAGTATCATTAAAAGTAAAATAATCCCTCAGCACAGTTGAAGAGCTCAAACCTTCTTTTCCCTTTGTAGGTGTCTGGCTGTTTGCTAAATGGAAAAAAAGGCCACACAAAACGCTGACATCTTTTTGTGACCCTCGCAGAGCTACGTAGAGCTAATGAGTTTGTTTTCACTTTTGTAGATGAAATTTCCAGGGGCGGAGGGAATCCGGGGTGGTGCTGGGAAACCGCAGAGCAACTCCCCGGGAACTTGGCTGAGACCACCAAACTTGTTTCATGTGTGGCCTCCCCTTTTGCCTCATTGGACCAGAATTATTTAATGAGCCTTCTGAGAAACCGAGCTCTGGTCCCTTAAGCTGGAAAAGGATCGTGCGGTGCTCGACTACCAGACCACACAGTTTTCAGGCTCTCTTCTTTGCGAGAGGCTGCAACCGCTCCTTTCCTTTTAGCAGCTGATGGTGAAAGTGGGGAGAAAGAGAACAATAACAAAACAAAATTGCTTCCCACAGCTGAGAAAATCTCCGTCCCTTTATTATTTTTTCCCCTTTAGGAAAGAAATAAATAAAAGGGAAAGAACCCAAATGGGATCTCTCCCTCTTCAAACATACAAATGATCTTATGTTAGCAGTTGGGATTAAACATCTGTCTGGTGGTTATGTGATCATAACAGATGCTGTGTGCAAACGTTTCCTGCTAGCTTTGTTTTGGTTAATATTGTTTGTGTAGCACATTGGGTTGCATTCAGCTGAAGGGATAGAGAGTGTGGTTTTGTTCCCCACCACCACCACCTCTGCTCAACTTCAAGCAGCTTCATCATCTTTTTAAAAAGAAATTGGAGGCGGGGGTGGAGGGGAAGAGGGTCATTGACTGATGTCATGTGGAAAGTGATGTCATATAGTACCGATGAAATGGCAATCCACCCGGGTTTTTAGCTGCTTTGATGTTATGTTAGGCCTCTTTCCTCTCTGTTAGGTTGCCCTTGGGTCCACTTGGCCATGCAGCTGGAAATAAATACAGGGATATTGTAATGAGTTTCTCTGTATCTCAACTGCTCGGGATTTCCATTGTTCTTTCTGAGAAGCCGTGTTTCCAAACAGGGCCAGATGGATGCTGACACTGCACTCTTCGAAGGCATTAAGGCTTTTCTTTCTTCAGAGTATTTTATACGCCTTCTACAGCTAGGGAAACTGAGGCATGGAGTGGTATCTTGAGCTGTCCTAGTCAGAGAGAACATCTGCAGCAGGACAAGGAGCTACAAGTTTCTTATGCCCCCTCTTAATGTCTGCTCTATTAAGTCTTACATGTAGGTGGGAGACTGACCCACTCGTTCCCACCTGGCTGCGGAACGGATGCTGTATTTCCAGTTTTGCTCCATCACCTTGCTACGGTGGCATCCAGCTGGACAACCCCACTCTCTGCAAAGCTCCCTTGGCTGGTCTGAGCCTCTGGTGTGGCTTAGCACAAGGGTCCTCCTTCTGCAAAGCAATGCACCTCAGTGTCCAACTGCCACCCGCACCAGCATCCACCCACCGATACTCCACCTCAGCCTATAAAAAAAAGCAATCTCGAGGGGTCTGTATGCTTCAGCCGAGAAGAATCACTATTAATTCATGTCACCGAGAATAAATGTCCCTTCTTTCCTATCATTATAACCTTGCAAAGCCCTGCTGAAGCGGTAGAGAGTTCAGTATCCAAGGACAGGGGGTTGGGGAACTCTTGCTGATGTGCAAGGGTAAAGGATCCACGCTGCAAGGACTACATAATCTTGCAAGTAGATGGGCTTGTGAATGATGGCAGGTAGCAGATGAGCGGATCTTCAAAGCTGCTCAGCCTGAGGACTGCCACCTTTTCCTTGAGCTCTGTCCTTTTACCAGTTGTTTCACTTTATCCTCTCTCCATTTGTCTGGTTGTGGTTGGTTGTGTGTTAACATTTACCAAACAGTTCTAGCCAAAAAAAAAAAAAAAAAAAAAAAAGATTAAAATGATTCACATTAAATAGCTTCTGGGCAGCCTTGTGCAACACTGAGGGACTCGGGGTCTTTTTACTATAATTACTTTGAAATGTGACTTCCTTTTCCTGGAAAGGAGGGCTGGTCCAGTGAATGAAATACCCAGCTGGAGGCTGTAAAAGTTTTTGTTCAGTGACTGTTTCAACAACAAATATTCCATATAAAAACAAAAAAATTATTATAACTCCCTCGTGCCTCAGTTTCCCCAGTCCTAATTGTTCTTGATTGTCTTTTTTTAATAAATAGTTTTGAAGAATCAACATTTCTCAGTGGAAATTGTTCATTTAAACATCCTTCAGCAACATCCTTATATAATTCTTCTCTATTTCATGAGTTCTTTTAGGAGCAGTGACTCAATTATTCACAATAGGTGGCTCAAATATGGTGGTGATGAGGGTCACATGAGGGTAGGTAGCTCCTTTTCAATGAAGCTTGTGCCTTCCTAAAAATAGTAGAACCAATTTGGTTCATGAGGAAGGCAATAGCCTCCCAGGGACTAAATTTAAGAATGCAGAGTTTTTCGGACAAGAAAGGACAAAGAGTCCCACCGCCTTTCAGCTAAATAGGAGGATAAGTTGTATGAACGCTACATTTATGAGCTCCAGCTTATCTCATGTGTGATGGGAGTCAGTTGGATATTAAAATTCATCCAACTGACCGTGACCACACACATAGTCCACTGGAAAGGAAAAGTATGTTTGTGCAATTGTGTTTCCATCTCCAAAACAGCCTTAGCCTTGCCGGGCGGCCAAGGTCAGGAGTATCCACAGACATCTCCTTCTGGCTGGTGGGGAAGGAGGTGGTGGCTCTCGGGGATCTCCCACATCGCCAATGGCACCTCCCTGCTTCCAGCACGTTGCAAAGCAAATAAGGAGGAACAGGACTGAGAGAAGTGCGGCGACTGGGCTGTGTTTTTATGTGCGGTGGTGGCTGCGTTAGGGGATGGAGGAAACACCTTGGCAGAGCGACATGGGGGGAGATTGTCCCCGCAGGGCTTGGTACGGTAGATCTGTGACCAGCTGGTGAACCTCTGCATCCAGAGCAGTGCCTTGACCAGTGTTAAATCTACTGAGAAACGGCTTTAGCTAAGTCACCTGCAACAACATACCAGCCAGGATGTCCTCACAACTGGCTATTTCTTGTGTCACCAAGCATATAAAAATATTCCACGTGTCAGCATCAACTAATTCAATAATCTGGTAATATAAATTTAGATAATAGACATTAATACCATGTTTCAAAATACACCCACAACATTTATTTCTCTCTCTCTCTCAGGGAAAAAAAATAGAAAAAAGAAGCACACATTGTGAGGGCTCTCCTGATGAAATAATAAAACCCATTCTCATCTAGAAAAAAGAATCATTATAGGAGGATGGTAATTTACTTTATATGACCTTCAATTGATTATTCTGGGCCTGCTACACAAATATCACAGGAGCTATTGATCGTAAAACCTACCAAATAGATCTCTAATAGCTTTTACTGAGGAAAAATAATTATGCTAGCACTGTGGTCAAACACACATAAACCAATGTGGAGGTATTAATGTATAGTATTATTACCCATCTGTCTGAGAAGTATGGGGAAGACGCTTCGCAGTAACACGCTATGTCTAAGCACCATGAAGGCTCAATATCTGGCTAACAATTACAGCCAGTTATACTGAAAAATTGATTACTGTAAGTAAAAGCTAAGACTGGAAAGCAGAGGCTGGAGCTTGCTTAATAAAAGTAAAATAATAACAACCATCATCCTAATTGTGGAGGAGTTCTGCCGTCTTATATACTTGGAGTTGAAAATTGAATTTTCCTCTGGTGCCTGCGGCAGGGCATCATTTCAGAAGCAAAGGTGTCCACCTTGGCTGGCCTGGAGATGGGTGATCAATGCCTGTGAAAGGCCAGGTCTCAGCGATGAACAGCCTATCTATCTACCTCGAAGGAAAAGAGCACGAAGGGTCAGAAACCCACCACCCCCTGCCTCAAAACCCCACATAACCAGCCGCCCCTCGGCGAAAGTTTGGGGGTCTGGCAGGGAGGAGTGTTGTGGTGGGGACAGATTGCAACGAGGCTTGTTGCTGCTGTTACTTCTAAAGGAGCCGATTCCCACGTGGGAATCTGGCGGTGGTTTCGCAACTGATTTCGTTGGCAGAAGGATCAAAACCTAAATGCTGTCTCTGTGCCATGATGAAAACTTTAGATTTTCTCCCTCTCTTTTGCCATATGTATAGATTTTAAGGCATGTCAACTTAAAAATCAGCTTGATTTTACACAAATCTTATTAAAATGTAAGTAAAGTTATTGTAACTCAAAGGAATTAGGAGGAAAAGTATGTTTTCCTCTGTTTTTTCAAGCTCGTTTCCCTTGTGCTTTGTATAGCTCATTCTACCATTTCTGTTACAGTAACTTAGTTCCACTTTCCCTTACTTTCTGGGTCTCATTTCACAGCATAGGGAAATTAAAGAAAAAAACCACAAAACCACCACAAAACTTATTTTCTTAATAGGGTAATGAAAATGTAAATTTTTGAATAACAGAGGCAGCCTTTGTGATTTGGTGTTTTATGTACGGTACTTTTAATGTGTTAAAAATTACTAGATTTCAAGCTGGCAGTGTCCTTTAGAAATCAGTATTAAATAATATTCCAAGGTAATGCCTGAAAGACAATTTATAATCAGACTACCAGAGCAATTGATTAAATATTTATTTATCTGGGAAGCAAGTAATAATTAAGGAAGGCTAACATCGAAAGCCCATTCCCTTTTTTAATAAAGAAATGCACATGGCAACAAAAATGTAGAATGCAAGGATGCTAAACCCAAGGGATCCATACTAAAGAAGAAAAAAAAAATGCTAATTGAAAGAAGTGCTGAGAGACAGAGACGGAGGAATGTTTTTCATTCCCAATTTTGGTTTAAAAGCAGACAGATTGCATAGTATCATCCTCCAAGTAAGGCTCTGAGACCGAGCTGGGGGGACCAGAGTTCACGAGTAGCTCATCCCGCGCCAGGAGTTACATCACGAAGGCAGAGCCAAGGCTCGCAAGGGCTCTCCCAGCCCTTCAGAAACAATATGGTTCAAATGTTAATTTCTCTTCCTTTTGGTTTGTACCAGTTTGTGCTGTTAACAAAGTAACACTCAAAGGCTGGAGTCACTACTATCTTTGTGAATGATTTATGATTTGCACTCTAGAGATAAGTAATTTCCATGCCAAAAAAGAGGCGCTTTTTTTTTTTTTTGTCCTTTTTTTTTTTTTTTTTTTTTTTGAGGCCAACTGTCACTGCTATCAGGAGTGAAGATAATCATTAGCGAGACCTCTGCCACTTATTGGTCCTGTTTCCCTTTTCCTTTTGCGTGGTGGTGAAGGCGGTGAAGGGTTGATGGGCCCAACTCTCTGGATTTACATCAATAATGATCTTGGCTCAGAGTGCATGTACATCCCAGTCCTGGAGAGCTTTGCCTGGACCTTCTTTGACCTTGAAACTAGTATTGATTTGAAATCAATAGGACAGCTTAGGTAAGCTGGTGCTCACCAAGATGAGTCGGTCTTCTGCAGGGACACAAATGTCATCATTTCAAGAAGACAGGGAATGCTTTTAGCTTCTCCCTTTCTTCTCCTCCTGAAAAACCTGCCTTTGTCAAGTTTTCTGTACACCGCCTAATTTCTGCCTAGGAGAACAGCCGTGTCTCGGACATGATTAGAGATAAGGAAGACAGTCGGCTGTCCTTCCTGGAAAGGAAGGTGCAGAACAATGTGGTTTATCGGGACTCAAGACATATTTTTCTCCTATCTCCAAGATGTTTTCTTGGTTTGAGAGTATTTTTGTCCCGTAGAATACCAAGGCAGTGGAGTTAGAAATGTCAGATGCACCTCATGGTTGTTTATGTTCTTTCTGCAAAAGACTTGGAAAGTTTTGTAAAGTATTAAGTTCTTCAGCAGATGAATATTAAAGGCATATATTTTTAAAATTTCATTGGGAAAAAAAATTTGAGTCAACTGGCAGCATATATATCTGTCAGTGATTTGTTTTCTTCAAAATGCCATGAAGAATTGCAATATACGGTGTAACAAATGCATCTCTCATCATAATTATTTTTTTAAAAAAATAACTCTTTTAGAATTTACATATACACAAAATGGCTCTTTTTGCCGCTGTATTAATTAAAACCAGCTAAGATTGTTCAGAACTTTAATTCAGCTCCAAACTCAACTATGTCCTGTCCTGGCACATCATAATCTGCAGAAAATTTAATGACAAAATCACAGATGCTCTTCATATGATACAGTTGAAGGGCAAGCCTCCTCGGGAGCTGTAAATAGGAAGTTCAAAAGAAAAAAAAAAAAAAAAAAAAAAAGGAATACCTCTCAGGTTCAGAAGGTAAAGATGAGACTCTCCAGGAAAGCCTGACCAAGAAGTTACACCTCTGGAGAATTAATATTCCGGATATCATTAACAATTGACTTTTGCTGCTTTTATTGAGCTATTTTCAATGGTCCCTATAATTTACAAAGAGGAATGAGACAACTTCAGTAGAAAATTTATGGGCTTAACCCTGAGCTCAGTTGTGTCGATGGGTGTCTTTCCATTGACTTCACTGTCTCCCTGACCGCAAGCGTGGCTGTTACAGGGGAAAAGCACCGTGTCGGTGACCATGTCCTGCCATACGTGGGCTAAATGGACAGACAGACACTAAAAGAAAATGGCAGCATTTAAGTGAGACAGGAATTTAAGTCCAGAGATTAAGAAAAATGGATGATAAAAATATGAAGCTACATCAGGGAAGACGGGTAAGAAGGCCAATATTAAGTAGGGGCAAGAAAAGCAGGGGGACAGAAGTAGTGAGTGGTTTGATGGCCATGTGTGTACTGCCCGCGGCAGGGGGGAAGGTCCTTGGATAAAGGCTCAGCGTCGCTGCCAGTCGCGCGGATCTTACCATTTTAGCTGGTTAGAACAATTAACCAGGTCATTACTTGGTAATTATTTTGTCACCAAAAGGTCTCGCTGACTCTCGGATGGTTTGGGTTTACAAAAGGCCATGCGTGACCGCTAAGGGAAATTCAATTCACAAACGGAACACTGTAGCACAAAATCACCTAGTTTTTCTACATTACGGGCTGGATTTCAGCTGTGCCCCACACTCCTCTCTCAGAAACAACGACAGAGAGAAACCGCAACCTCCCTAAACTAGAAAAGGAATACCTGTCCGTTCCTGACTTTAATATGTTTAGCTGATTACAAGGACACTCTTAATGGTGTTATTCTTACTCAGCAACGAGAGGGGAAAAGGAAGAGAGCACACCGGTGCCAGGTCAGGGTGCAAGGCTTTCCTGCCGGTCCGCGTCCCACCTGCCCTGGCTGATTGGTTATGCTTGCTGTCGGAGCCGCCGCGTGCGCGGCGGGAGGATTTGGGGATGATTAATTGCCCTGTCTTCTGAGCCGAGAGTCCGGAGCAGCAGGGTTCTTCGTGTATGTAAATACACGTGGGTTCAGCGCTGCACCAGCACCGAATGAAATGAATAAAAGGACTCAACAAAAGGACTCGACTCTGAATGTTTAGATGTTGAAGATTAGTTTCTATTATGTCCCAGTGGGAGAAAAGAATATGTCATATGGGAAACTGGATAAGCTTCATGTTGCAGAGGAGTGAGAGAGCCCGTCTCCCAAGTGCGGCTCAGCTTGTGCTACTGCTGGAATCAGCTCACAGCCCCCCAAAAAGCCCAGGTGCTTACCCTGGTTATAAAATATAGCCCTGTCGATCCGTGCGTTAAATTGTGATCTCTGCTGTGCGCCGTGCATAGCGTATAAAAAAAAAATAAACCCTTCAAAATTCAATTGCATACTTAAAGAGTCGGTTTCTGCTTTTCTTACTTATATCTGATTCAAATGTGCACATCTGTTGTTATATCGTATGGCATTAAAATCATAATAGACTCTGTTTCGTGTAAAACTCTAGGCTCAGAACCCAGCAAGCAAGGAAGCGTCCCGTAAACTGCAAGCAGCAAAAAGAAGAAAAGTTTGGTCTTTTCGGTGAATAACGTGAAATGAAACATTCCTCTAGCATTCTTCTTCCTTGCAAAGATTACAATTTTTCTCTCTTTTTTTAATGCTCTACATGTGCATTTTTGCATTCATTTTAGCATCATAAAATGTTTCTTTGATGGGAGTAAATCTTCCTTAATATTTTCGTAACTTCTGTGTGTTTAAATATCACCTGCAATTTGGTAGATGAAATATTTTCTGTGGCACTGTGACAAAGGAGGGAGACCAGATGTTTTCAGAAAATTCATTTTTTAAACTGTTTGGGGTTTGGTGTCTTTTTTTTTCTCTTTGCACACTTGTAGAACAAGCTGTAAAAACAATGCTTGAAGAATGAGCTGATTTTTAAAAAAATAGAGAGTCAAAGAATTTGAAATAGGAAAGATTTTATTTTGGATATCCTTTCACCAGAGGAGATTATTATTTATAGGCTGCATTATATATCTTGCCTGGTAATCAGCAGTAATGTATGCCCAGCAATAGCAGAAAAATGGATTTCAGTAGTATCTTGTATTTTAGAAAAAATAAATTATGAAACACTTAAGAAAAATGAAATAAAACTAGTGATGAATCTGCAGCCTCAGAAAATCAGATAAACAAAATGTTCCAGTTAGTTATTGCCACACTCAGTAGCAGTACATGAAATTGTATTACAGGCTGTGAAATGAAATAATCCCACCCTGTGACAACCTGGCAGAATTTGCCTGAAACTCCCCAGCCCTTTAGCAGACTTTGATCCCTCCGGGGACTGGTGTTGGGGGTTTTTGCTGCGTCACGAGGCAGGAGGTTCGCCACCGAATCCAGAGATAACGGAGAGGTGGTGGCTGAACCCGGAGGATCGAGGGTGAGGATTGAGCCATTCAAAGCAGGAACTTAATTACAGCTGAGGTTAGACGAATGGTTGCTCGGAACCTGCCATTGTTTTATTGTTAATGTCTGCTTTAATACCTCCAAATTTCAGTCAAGGCAAAGTTGGGTCGCTAACATCTGAATGATGCTACTGCTTGAGTGTTGTAGTTTTAAAAAATACAAAGTCACTACAAGGGTAGGCAATTTTTTTTTTTTTTTCCCCTCAAACAGTCCTTCTCTCTAGACTGAAAATTTGCATTGCTTTTCTAAACTATGAGGTTTCATTTAAAAATGTATTCATGTTTTCTTGCAGCTTTTTACAAGCGCTCTGGCACCCAGTAAATAAAAGTAGCAGCCTGTGTCCCTTTTAGCAAAAGCCATATATCTGCTCAGACTTGTAATTTGCTCCGTTTATATCCTTTGCCCTTGAACTCTGGTTATTAACGCAATGTTTCTCCAAATGATGCCATATAACTCTGCTCCAAGCACATTCCTACTGACAACACACAAACAACAAAGCCAGCTGAAAAAGGGGAAAAAAAAAAAAAAAAAAGGAGGAAGGTGAATTGTGTGTGATGGAGACCATTACTCAGAATGATATAAGTTTCTCGTGTTACCGGGGTGGAACGTGGGTTAGACACCTCGCCTGCCTGTGACCACCTCTTCTCCAAAAATCTTCTAAATGGCTTTCAGCAGCCTTTACCTGTATTCAGAGATAACCTCTGTGCTGAGCAGAGATCCTGCTAAGGGTCTGCCGTTGTGTTGGAGAGAGACAGCCTGTCATGCTGGTAAAAACTCCCACCTCACTGCATCAGGACTGTTGATGAGGCTAAAGAACTTGCAAGACACTGCTGAAATCAGAAATGAAGCAGAAGACAGAAAAATAAAATAGAAACGGGGGATCAACAAGTGGCCAGGGTGAAACATTCTTCCGGGAAGAAATGAAATATCTGTGGCAATATTTGCTCTGTCATAAAGCGGTGTAGAAATCAGAGGGGCAATTACTGTGGTTTAAAACACTTTGGCTTAAGTGTTATCAGACAGGGAAAAAAAAAAAAATTCCTTGCTGTAGTGCCTCCCTCTTAATCTTCATAAAGGAAGGATTCTGCTGAAATACAGATCTTTAGAGGCATTGCATCTACTTTCCTACTTTCCTGCTCAGTTTCATTAAATAATAAGATACTATGGCACCATCTAAATATTGACTGATTTTTATTAGTCTTTCCGTATCTTTTTGGCTAGCTGACAGTGAGGCCTGAGGCAGAGATCTGGGCTTACTTTGATGCCAAGGCGTTCTTTAAGAGCATGGACAAATCATTATCCCTTAATGTGATTCCATTTTTCTTCTTCCCTTGTCTGATCTGTTTAGATTGCAAGGTCTTCTCAACAACATATGTAGTCCTGTGTGCTTGTAGGACTTGGGCTAGGATCTGAAGGTCTTACTAGTGCAAAGAGCTGAAGATACAGGGCGTTCCTAAATCAAGACCTTATGTGGGAAATGTCAAAGGTATAAACTACTGTGGTGACATCACAAATTTTAAGAATGGGTTTAAAAGGACCCAATTCCTTGCAGATTTTGAAAATGCAGGAAATCTTGCAAGGAAGGTTGTGCTTGTGAAAATCCCAGCTTCATATCTTTAGAATTTCTTTTCTGATAAATCTCAGGTAAGCTTGTAATCTGCTGAACGCACCGTAAGGACCCTTGCCTGGTCCTTCTCCACTTCCCGTTCCCGTGTCCATTTGGCACAGCTTCTAAGACGGTAGATTGCATAGCATGTCTTCCATGAAATACTCCTTTTCCAGCTTAAAAGCAGACCATTGCCCTGGGTTGGTTTTTGTTGTCTGGTTTTTCTTGATTTTCTTTCAGGAGGCTGAGAGTATTGCGGGGCGGGGGGAGGTGGCCAGTAAGGAATCACTGATCCCACTGCTGGAATGTGCTAACACTGAATTTCTCAGAATTTGATGTGTTCTAGGGTAGAGTTCTGGTGATATAGTTTTAACAGCATAGAGAGATCGATCACAGAAGCACGGGAAGCAACAACCAGAGCAGTGTAAATACCAGAGGAGACGAAATGTTCAAACGAAGCTGTATGAAGATTTATTTCGTTTTAAATACATTTGCTTTGATTGTATTTTCTCCCCTTCTGCTTCCAGGAAACAAGTTCACTGTCAGGAATACCCGTAGACCGGGTATTTTAATTTATTATTTTAGTTACCTTAAAGAAAAAGGGTAGAGAAGATTCCCAGAAAACTAATTCTGATGTTATAAATATTTGAACTGAAAGCTAAACTCTCAGAGACACTTCAGCAGTTAAAGACCAGCAACCTGCCCAACTGGTACATCTTCTCAGAATTAAAAAGTCAAGACTGAACACCTTTCTACTACTGATTCAGTTACAGAATCATGTGAAATAATTATATCACAATCTGTCGATACATACAAGAAACCGTTTCGTGCAGTTGACTTTTGTGAAAGTTTGTAAATAACATTCAAAAATTAATTGTTGCTAAAATAAAAAAGCGTTAGAGTTGTTGTAACAGTGGGAAAGGCACGTTTCCCTGTTGCAGCTCTGCCCAGCTCTTTTCATTCCTCTTCTGCTGCAGCCATTTCCCTTTCCCTTTTCCGTGATAGCATTGGCTTGACTCTGGGCCTTTACTTTTAAGAAAACAGTAAAATCCAATTTTGCGTGTATTTCTGAGGAGCTGTGAGCCAGATCATGTTGTTTCTTTTTGCATTTGGATGAATTTTCCATTTTGAGCTCTCTGTGTGTGAGAGAAGAAAGTGGAAGCAGATAGCTCAGCACAGTTATGGTCTAAAAAGGAAATCATCAAATTTTAGACCGAGCTGGTAAGCTTGACAAAAGCTCAGTGCGGTATATTTCCATGTTAGCCAGGTCAATAGAAGATGACAGATTGAAATACCATACGTGACTCAGGGAAGACATTTTTGGGCAAACTGTTATCCTTGGATGAAATTAAATTAAAAGACACCTTACAGTAGGTCATGTCTCTTTTTTTTTTTTTTTTTTTTTTTTTTTTTTTTTTTTTCCCTTTTGGTTCCTTTCTTAAACTGGATTGTTATCTCATTTTCAGAAGACTATCACTTTTATCCTGACTTGTCAAACAGCTATTACCATCAAGATGATGAGCTTGATATGCTGCAAGTACTGATTAAGGGGATAGTGCAATTGCTCTTGCTCTACCTTGAAGGAGTAATTTTCCTGTCTGTCTAGTAAGTGGAGGAAAAAAAGCCAGATTTCTCCTTATCTGTGGAAGAAGAAGGTTGTCTCATCTTTCTCTGAGCTCTTGTGAGCAGTCAAATCTGGTCAATACCTGGCTTCCAGACGTTCTCCAATGGGAGGCAGATGTTCGAGCTTCAAATGCTACAAGAAAGCAGTAACAGATGGAAAGAGCGACAGTCCTCAGAATCACTGAATTGCACCCGAAGAACAACTTTAATGGCTTTGTGTGGCAGGAGCAGATAACTTTTGACCATGAGGTAAACCAGCTTGTAGGTGTTAATGGCCTATGGAACTTTTTGCAAGATAAAGATTCAGAGGAAAAACTTTAAATCTAAATAATCCAGTGACCAAAATCCTCCCTGGGGATCTCTGTTGGAAAAATGGCATTTCAGACTCAGGCCTGGCTGGTTGTGAAGTTTTTCTGTGCTTCATTATACAGTTGCTGTGTTTCACTGCAAAATGGCAGCACTTCTGTGATGGCAGAAATGATTCCTTTAGAGTATAGGCAACTCCAGCTCAGGCAAAACTTGTGCGGGATTTCAATCACAGGGAGCTGCATCTGTTGGTGTATTTGGACAGAACATTTAGTTTCTTTTGGATGAATAAAGATCACCCTCATTCTGGCTCAAAACAAGAGTACAATGAGAAGTATGTCCTTGAATATTGGTCAAAGCAGATCATACATGTGCGTAAAGGTCCTGAAAAAACAAGTATTTATATATACGCATAATATACATACATCTAAATATAAATATGCCTCTTTCTATGCCTCTTTTTCTTCTCTCTCTCCATATATGTGTGCATGCTTACATATATATATTTATCTTCTGCAAATTTGACAATCATCTTGTAAGTTTTTTGGAACTTTTACTGCCTGCTGTTTAGAAATACAGCTAAAGCTACAAAACCACATTAAATTCCTAGCATAAAATGGAAGAAAAAAACACCTCATTGCACCCAGGTTTTGTCACCTCAGGGAGAGGAGAGCTGCCAGCCAACTGCCAGTTTTCCAAGTTTGGGCAAAATATCCAGGAGGAACCTCAGAGCTTATTAAAAGCGCTTTGGCTGCAATGGCCATGTGGAACCGCAGGCTGAACGTCTCTCCCCAGCTGCCTGTCCCTCCTGGTCACCAGCAACTTTGTGCCGGGAACTTCTCCTCTCTTTCACCAGAAACCTGTCCAGTAGGTGCCAGTTGGCTGACCAAAAACAGGGAAGGGAGGCTCACAACATTTTGGGTTGTGCATGTGAGTCTGTGGAGGAGGGAATGAGGGTGAGGAAGACAGAAATCTTCACTGAAGGTTCATTTTGAATTCTTAGGTCAATCCCACAGCCAAGGGAGTACATCTTCTGCAGAAGCCAACGCAGATTCACCTACAAATGCTGGTGAGTGCCATCTCTGTATTTTACCATCAATAAAATGAAGACCAAGCCCATTCTGCCTGTGAGGGAAGAGTTCCAAATCAGTGTCATCTAGAAATAAAGGAACTGAAGAACAATATATGCAAAATCCCTAAAAAAGGCAGAACTATCACCTATAAAATAAATTATCTGAGGAACAAGATTTTTTTTTTTCTTTTTTTAATTCTAAAGGATGCACTAAGAGCCCTCAGTTGTGGAATATCCATCTCAACATGGTAAATAGATGCGTTAGACACAGAGTGACATATGGGCAGATAAATACAGCCATAACTGGTAGGCAAAGTAAGTGCACGCGGCATGTGTCAGTATTGTCTGGTAATTCAGAGCTGTCATAAAACTGTCCCACTTATGATGTTACAGCATTTTTAAGAAACATGAATTTGCAATTTAAACTCTGCTAAACGAAGGCAGGAAGTTACAGGTTACAGAGCTGCATGCAAACAGGGGAACCAAGAGGGTTTTTTCTCAAATCTGTCTCAGCAGGTACAAACTGTGAGGATGCCCTGAATACTTCAGTGTTGCCAGGGATGTTGAGTGTAGGGGGGTGATCACCCTGGAAAACAAATGAGAGCATTTTCAATCTAATAAATGTTTAGTAAACGTGATCCTGGTTCTGCTCACAGGAATTTCAACATAAATCAAAATCCTATCGTTAAAACTGGGATATAGTCACCATCATGCTAAAGCCCTGAGAATTTTTTTTCCCCCTTTCTTCACTTCTCTCGTTTTCTTCATTTGAATAATTTGTGCACTTAAAGATATGACCAAGTGGTTTTTGTTGTTTTGGATTTGTTCTTGGGTAAGGTTTCTTTACCTCTACAGAAGTTTCTTTGGAAAAAATGTTTTTAAAATGTCTTTGGTTCCAGAGCCACACTGCAGAGTAAGTCTGCTAGCTTTATCTCATATACTGTCTCCCCGGGAGTCTGAACTAAATGCATAATTTAAAGAGCCCTTAATCTGCAATGTCATTCCCATTTGGTTGGAGGCAGCCTTCACTTTATGATGTTAACTTTCTCAGCAAAGGGCAATGGCAGTTTTTCCGAGGATGCACTTAGAGGCAACATCTCATGTAAACCGTTTATTCAAGGTGTCCTGACATCCCAGTATAACACTGGGTGACAATGGATAACCTTCATCAAGTTCTCCCATGGGAGAGAGACGTTCATGGCACTGAAAGTGCAGCACAAAGCCAACAGTAATATATAAAGGGCTGTTGAGGAGGGGTAGGAGACCGGGGGAGGAAAACGGCAGAAGTCACATTATATTTCATTCTGCATGTTTCACATGATCCAGGTTAGCAGCGTATCTGCTGTACGTAGCTTCTGTAGTAGCCAGTGCATAGTTCTCACTAGGAGTCAGGTCCCAGTGATGGCTGGCATGCACTGGCCATGTCTCGCAGCCTGCTAGCCCTGCCTGAGAAGAGCTGGGTCAGTCCCGCAGCCTGCTGCTCCTCTTATTAACATGCATCGCATGTTGATTTCAGCCCCGAGTTCTTTTTGTAATTTAAGGGGTGCAAACCGACCTTTAAATGGGGAGGGCTGTTTCCTTTTTAATTAAATCTCCAGCCAAGCAATTTGCCTTTCCCATCCTATTGAGTTTTTCATCAATTGTTTTTCTTCCCCTTGTGCTGTAGCAAACCACAAGTGCCTTATTACAGTAACTATTGCACTGTTCCTGTGCTCTCTCACCCTGAAGGTTGCTTTTAAAGTGCAAACACACTTCCAAAGATATGCAACAAGCTAATACCCCAGGATGTATTAAGGACCATTTTGTTTTACTTTAGCTGCATATTAACAACAGGATGATAACGCAGAATAAGGGATATTGAGACATCTTTTCCCCAGGATATAGGGAGACTCAGAGTGGCATTATGTCTGATAGATGCAATTGTAGGAAACTTTGCAGATATCCCTGCATATTCCTGGTCAAACCATTCATTCGTCTTTCACAGTTCTTATTCTAATATGTCTCTCACCAGATACATCTTCATGGAAACAAGCTTAAGAAGCTGTGACTCTCCTACCCTTCTCCTTTAGCAACACCAAGACAGCACATGCCCAGCAGCTGGTGAGGGAGAGAAAGATCCTTTTACTGTAGGGTCTACGCCCCAATATTCCAGCTGTGTTCATCCCTGGGCTATACAACAGCTCGTCATGCAGCAGAACTGACCAGACTTCTTATGGATGATTGAGCATGATGTCCAGGATGGGGAGACTTCATACTGAAATTCCTTCCAGAGCCGGGGCAGTACTGAGCGAGGGGGAGGGTGACACGCACTTGCTGCCCTGCACATTTTCTGATGGCTAATAATGCGTGAGCTCAGGCTTAGACTTTTCCCATAATCAGGATCTTTAAGGTCTCCATCCTTTACCCAACTGCCTAGCTCCATGCAACTCATAAGAACCTAATTGCTGGTGAGTTGTAGGCTAAAAATAAACCTCACATCATATATACTAATATCTACATGGCAATTCTTCTAATATATGTAGAAGAACATCCAGTTGGGCTCAGGCAAGTCCCAGAGTCTTTTATTCCTAGCTCTGCCACTGATCTGCTGAGGCAAGTTAGAGGTGTCTTTAACCATCTTTGTATTTCTTGTTCCCACTGCATTGTCTCCTATATCCATTTAGATTGTAAAATCCATTTTGCCAGGAGCTTTCTTGACCATGTGCCTGCATGGTGATCAGTTAAATACGGCTGTTGCCTATCAGAGCCTTTAGGAAACGGGAGTAGGCACAGGAGACTGTGCGCGTGTTTCTGTCGGACATTTCTGTGTGACAGCATGTGGGATGTTTGTGTGCACATGCACCCTCTACCTTCCTGAGCCGTGAGTACCTGCAGCTGGTGCCAGGGTCTTGGGAAAGCCAATGTACAGTACAGAGGAGCCTATTTTGCCCAGGACTCTCATAGGAGACAAACTTCCCCTCACTGATATTTAGTTGGAAAACCTTTTTTTTTTTTTTTCTTTTTTTCCTTCTTTTTGCCCTCTTCCTTGGTTTAGCTTTGGCCTTTGGAGGGCGACAGGTCCTGCTTCAGCTCCTGCCTGCCGGCCCCCCCAGACCCCTCACGCTGGCAGCCGCTAGATGGGGAGCTCGGCTAATGGGTCCAGCCCTGCTCAGAGCCTGGCCACCATCTGGCAGACAAAATCAGAGGGAGGGGACTCCTCTGCAGCAACAAAGTAGGCCGCCCCGTCTTCAAATTGAGGATAAGAACAAGTGATGGAGTCTCCGGCCACAGCTTGAAAGCAACCCATCAATGTCATCTTGAGTTAAGTACCTGATGCTGGCACTTCGCTGCAGTTCTTGGGGGGATAAGGGCTCTGACAGGGTCATTGTTTCAAGTGGAGTTCAGTCTTTTGTTTGCCATAAACGAAGAAGACAGGAAGTCAGCTGTGAGGTTTAGGAATAATATTTAGATAATTGTGAGATATCTCATCTTAAAGTTCAAACTGATTGAACCTGAGCTGAGTTTTGAGTCAAACTTCGTTTACGGGCCCATCATCTTTGTGGCTGACACTTGCAAAGAGGAAGAGAGAGAGAGGAGGGGGCGGGGGTGGGGGGGGAAACGAGTGAAAGAGAATGAGCCAGGACTTACGGTTTCTTTCTGACCTTGGCAAGAGGGAAAAATCCATACGGAAAACAAAACAATAAATAATAATAAATAATAACACCAACAGCGATGCCAACACTCCAGGAGCCGGAAAATAAAAATAACACTCCATTGTGCCCACGTTCTTAATAGCTCTGCATATGACTATCTAATCTGAGCTTCTGCAAAAATCAACCAGGAAGACACTTGGACCAAACACAGCATGAGCCTTGCATTTAATCGGTTACTGTAATAAACATATAAAAAAAGATTTTTTTCCATGAGAGGACAGAGCAGTGGCTACATAAAAGGACATCAAATGACACATCCTCCATCTCCCAGCAAATAAAAAAGCCATCAGCTCATAACAAGGCGGTGATAAAAGGTGCTGAGGCCAGTAAGATTAAGACTTTGTAATAAGGTTCGGGCGCCAAAACTGACAGCCATTTTCTTTTATATTTATCATGTCTTCACATTGGGGTGAGAAGCCAGGAGTCTGTCCCATTGCTGGCTAGAATTTATAGCAGCTCCATTATTAGGAGATTGCACTGAAATGGGGCAGAGGTATGGTTTTCTGAGAACGCTACAATAGCCTCCTACATTATACACTTGACAGGTTTGTCAGCGCTTAGTAACAAGCCTTGTAAAGTACTTTAATATCATTAGCACTATTTTCTTAATGTGTCTGCTCTCCTAGCAGCCTGAAAATATCATATATCATGGTCTGGAGGAAGGCATACATAGCTATCTCTCTCATTCTCTCTTTCTTTCTTTTTTTTTTACCTTCCCCCTGAAATTTGATTTTATTGCCACACATTTGGTTGATGTTTTAATCAAAATAATGTAGCCATTTTCCTTTATTGATTAACAAGTAAATATGTATAAATATGTAGTTAGGGGTGGGCAACCCTTTTAGAGGATATTGGAAACAACATAATTGATGGCTTCCTCATCTAATTACAGTGCACGTGTTACATCTCCCCATTGTTTTTTCTGGTGATTCTTTTTTTCTTCTCTGCCCCTCCAACAAGAGAGGTCTGTTGCCAGAATGTCTGTGGATTTCATGCAAAGGGGCAGGGGCCATGAGCTGGAAAGCAAAACAAAACAAGCCAACCAAACCCCAGCTCTTGGTCACTTTTCTGAAAACATTTGTGATATTGTTGTAGTTTCAACTGACCGCATGCCCCATCGCCCCAAAATTCATCATTCTCGGCAGGTGATGGTGGCCTGAAGCTGGTATGCTAACTTTGATTTCTTTTAAATACCCAAGACGTGTATCCGTGAATGTATTTATTTAAAGCGTTTCCTTGGACCCTTTGAGATATGAATTAAACCATCGTTTGCAAGCCAGGGTGTCACAAAGCAAGGGGTTGCCCTCCGCAGACCGGGTTGGAGGTCAAACTACCTCTAAAAGAGGCGTGTATTGCCTAATGGATGTCTACTGTGCTAATGTCAAGAGACGTAAAGTCCACGTCCTACCGCAACAATGCAAGAATTGTTTATAATTGTATTTGAAAATAAACATTTATTAAGTGCTCTGCAAATGCATGACATTAGAAGCAGGGCTTGGATCTCATTTGGGAACAGGATATGCTTCTTAAATAAGAGTCGTGTTTATTCCTGACGTTGTAAATATTCTCATGTATGACCTTAATCATAAAAATTCCAGCATTGTAAACAACTGCACTAAATCTATACAAAAAAATGGGCTCAGGCAAGGAAAACAAATATGTAAATGAACCTCATCAAAGAGAGTTTTATTATCTTAACTATGACCTCAGTCAAATGGCTTTATATTTTGGAAGATTGTTAAAGTCAAGCACACAATCCACTTCTGTACTGATGTTGGGACTAAAACATCAGTGGTTTTTATCCCACATTTGACTGACTTACCTGCAAAGCTTCAAAAATCAAATATTCTCCAAGTGTCCTGTGCTCTTGGTTTTACTGACCTGAAGAAATAAGGGACAGGAAAAATGACATTTGGGAGGGAGGAAGGGAAGGGAAGATATATTATACCCCAAGAGCACCACAGAGACACCTCTCCACTGGCTCGCCGGAGCCATGTCCTCCCCCAGCCGCACACCTATCGCAGTGCTCGCGGGTACACTGGCCCCCACATGCGAGATTATACCATGAACCGCGCGTTGTAAAAATCAGCGGAGCTACACACAAGCTCACAGCTAGAGAATACGAATAAGAAGTGCTCTAGGGAGGCAGACGGATAGGGCGAAGAGCAATTCTGGACATGTTTCTGACCGTGCAGGCATGTGGATTTAAAGTGGAGCTACTCCCCATTGCCCTGGTGAGAACAGAGAAAAGGCCTTGCCCAGCCCAGCTTTGCTGTCCTGGAAGCCCTTCTCATGATAAAGCAAGTAAATGAATAAATAAGCAACTCCTTACCGTGCACTCTTTCTCAAGGGCTGCAGTATGCAGCAGTATCTTCTAGTCTCTGTTTACGGGTCCACTGACAATTGATTTTAAGAAATGATGGAACGGACACTTTTTGCATAAAATCGACTGACCATACTCTTCAATAGATTTTCCTCAGCAGCCTCAGTTTTATAAATACACTGTTTCAAAATTTGGATCCATTTAGCACCAGTTGAACTTAGATCAAAGGCAAACTTTGAATGGATGTCATCAAATAATATCTATAATGTATTTATCTAAAGCGTTACCTCTAGCAGTAATATCCGCCTAGACAGCTAACATTAGTTTTAAAAAAGTCCTCCCAAATGTACTCCAAAATATTTCAGCTAGGTCTGCATAATGTCAGTGGATAGACCAACTTCACTTTCTAGGTGTCTGTTTAGACATAATATAAAATAAACCTTTTCTACCGACATTTTAAATAACTGAAAAAAATTCAGTTTGCCTCATTTCATAATGTTTTCCACCATGCTCCCTTCGGTAGTTTGTTTTATAAATCATTAAGGAAAGGCTCAAAATAAATTAATGCTATATGGAAACATTTGTACTATCTATATTACTTATTACACACTAAAAGGAGGTGCAATAAGCGAAGCACTAGATGTATATATCTCTACATTGTCTCTGGCGTATGCCATATGTTTTATATTACTAGCGATGGGTGGAGAGTCAACTTGAACAAAAATTGTAGGCTTTTTCTAAGATCTTCATGGGAATGGCATCTCTGAGTTTCTCAGTATTGCATAATGTCAGTGAATACGGAATGAAATTCCAAAGAATCAATCACATGTATTTCAACACATGCATCGCCAAATAAACATGTACAGATTCACATAACTCAGTTTATATTTTCAGAGAGCTAATATAAATCCAGATTAATGTTCAAATATAATGTGTACTGACTCTATCTACAGGAATAAAATGTAAGCCAAACGCGATGACAGTGTCCTTTTAACTGCTAACCAGACATGCTTTGTGAATGGCTGCCATGTATTTCGTTTGCATCTAAAATGTCCATCACGGCAAGTACCCTGCAGTTGTAATTAGTGAAGATGCAGAATGTTATCGAATATCACAACATTTTGACTGTCAGATTGCTCTAGCCGAGGAAAGTTACTTTGTAAAATGAGAGGCTGATGTTGCAGTTGTATTGACTTTTGTGTCATGTTTGTTTCAGTTTACTAGTCAAAACAACTTTCAGAGCTCTTCCTTGTCCAGAAGGTTCAGGCTGCCTTATGAAAATGAAGCTGTCTTGTTTTCTGCTTCATAAATCATTGTCAAGCTGAGCCAGATAACAGAAACAAGTTCAGATTCCAAAATGATTATTCTTAGAGATGATGTATTAAGTATACAGAATACAACTTGATTTTCATAAGCCATGTTGACTTTGCAGAACTGAGGCTAGAGGGGAAAAAATTAATGAGTAATTGGAGGTGTGAGAGCCTGCAAAATCCCGGGAGAGAGGGAACAGAGTGGGTGGGGAGAATTCCCTTCCTGAGAAGCTCTTGAAGTCATTTCAAAGCTGCCATTTTCCCCTCATCTCTGCCCTTGTGCTATTTCACTGTCATAGATAACCCATTTGGAGCATCCTGGAGACCTATTTCACTGCACCCACTAATGCAGTTTTATCACCTTTGCTGGGCTTTGCATCCAGGCTGTGGACTAAGAGTCTTTCAGAAACTACTTCCCTCATGAGCACCAAAAAATGAGCCAATGCCACTGGAAATTTCCCTTCCCTTCGCTTCTCTCCCTCCTTTATATCATACCCTTTTCTTGATGGCTCCGCAATCCTTTCTTAGCTTTCTGGGGCTCTATAATCCAGAGAAATAGAAAGTACATGAATGATCCCTTTGTAATTGGATTAGATAAGTCACAACAAAAATAGGATCATGGAGACAAGGTGAATTCTTGAAAACAGTTGCAAGAGGTGCATGAGAAAATATGAAGAGAGCAGTGGCCAAGCATCTTAAACCTCTATAGGAAACATTTTAGAGAAAAAAAAAAAAAAAAAAAAAAAAAAGTTAGTAGGAGGGATAAAGTGGGATGATAATAACAATTTAAAAGTGAAAAGAAGGATCTCACTTAGCAGAACTTTTTAGTTATGTGACATTGTGACATAAGACCAGTAAAGGGCTATGGATAGTGGATCTGAATTGTGAAGCAAGGTCTAAGGTTGTCAAGCTCTGGAGAAGGTGGGATTTAAAACAGCAGCATTTGTGCACTTCAGTGTAAAAATCGCAAAAGAAATGCAGGTAACTGGACTTGTTTTCAGGCTGACCAAATCAAGCTGACCCTTGCCTCTTG
Source organism: Podiceps cristatus (assembly GCA_000699545.1). NCBI lineage: Eukaryota > Metazoa > Chordata > Aves > Podicipediformes > Podicipedidae > Podiceps > Podiceps cristatus. The sequence continues at coordinate 28,479 of JMFS01015445.1, forward strand.
TGGCCCAAACAGGTGGGGCTTACCCACATCGTTTTTTCTTTTTACCCTCCTGCAAAGCAAATATTGCAAAATTAGACACTGCAACACCGTAATCCCCGTGCAGAGCTTAACGTGCAAGGGCTTGACTAAGGCCCCTCAGTAAGGTCCGTAGCAGAAGAAGAAATGGAACCAAAGTCCAGCACGTGCTGGATGACCAGCATCGCCCTGAGACGGTTCTTCTCGTCTCAAAACGCACGCTCTGTCGCTGGCTGCATCACCTCCCCAGAAGTTCGTCTTTAACACTAAACATCGTAAAAGAAAAAACAAACATAGGAAATTTCAGCTGTGGCTGTGAAAAGAAATCATGCTCAGGGCACCCCTCAAACATGTTTCTTCATTCTTTTAACCAAGAAAAGGAAATTAAAATCAAACAAACCTATGTTTAAGGAATGTGAAGGCTGTGAAACAAACCAACAAAAGCCAGGAAATGTTCGAGTTAAGGCTGTGACACTCTGTCCTTCACTCAAGCTGTTCTGACTTATTTTTTCTAAACGGAGGGGGTTGAGATCAGCGTGTCACCCTCGGATTTGAATTTCCTGTTGTGAACTGGTATGTGCCTGTGCCTTATTAATGTTATTAGATATTGTTTATTGCATTTGTGAATGTGATGCAAGTGCACACATCCAAATTTAAATACACCCACATCTCTATGGATTATATCAACGCAGAGCACTCTAACTATCAGAGCTTTTTGCAAGTGTTAAGATTTGTCTCCTTAACAACAATCAGCTCAGAAAGTGTCTGTATTTTAACGAGCCGGTAGCCACCTCGCAAAGTCATGCCTGTCACCGTCGTACACACAACAGCCTTTGGAAATGTCATAGCGGCTGTAGGGATAGAGGTCAAATCCACCTGCTTCAAAGTCATTCAAGCCAGAGGAGACTTTTCTTTTTAATTTAGGCAGCGCTGGGCTCCAGAAGCCCGGACACGTGTTTCTGCTCCCACTCAGTAGAGGGCAGCAGTAGGTGGAGATGAGGGATGTTCATATGTTCTCAGTAAGTGTCTATCAGAAAATCAGATTTTTCCTGGATATAACAAAAACAACACACACACACACAAAAATAAAAAACAAACAAACAAAAAACCCAAGCTAAGCAAGTTGGCAGCCATGTAGATGAGTACATCAGCAAACTAATGGTTCCCATGCAGCCCAGGAACCATTTGTACCATCACTGCACTCCCACCACATCTGGGATTTCACAAGTCACTGGAAGCTCAGTGGGAAGTGGGTGTGTGGATCATATGCTATTCTTCCTCCGGACACATGAGGGATTGGCGCAAGTCAGAAGCAGGATACGAGACTGGATAGACCAAATGTCTGGGCCTCTATTGTGAGAATAATGTCAATTTAATGTTAGTCTATCATCACCTATTTTGAACTAACCTTTGTCACTGGCTCACTTCGGATCTCGTTTGGAGTCTGAGCACTCCGGCACTGCAGCAGCCGGCACTGGCTTCCCCCAGAACAGCTTTAGCACTGTGAACAATAGATTTTAACCTTTGCCACTTTCATTTTTTTTGGTTTTATTATCAGTCTGTGCTTCCACTACAAACTAAGCGCACAGGGCTTTGAGCTAATTACATTCTGTACATCTGAGCCAACTCTCAGTGCTTCATGCTGACACTCGGATACATCTGGGCCTGATAACAATTACAAATACTCTGGGCATACTTTAAAAAAGAGCTTATGTTACAATGTGAAACAGCATGTTTTACAGTGCTCATAACGGTCAGATAAATACAATAGCTTCAAATCCCCTTTCCGAAGGTTTTAAAAAAAAATGCCTTGCAATAATTCATTTAGATCAGGAACCCATAAGGAAAGAACCCTTCCCCTCCTCGCTGTGGGTGAGACATGGCAAAATACTTGAACCTAAGAACAGGCCAAATTTTTTGTCACAAACCAGAGAAGAGAGATGGTAAAGAGGGGGAGGTGATGGCAGGTTTCTGGTTCAGTGACAGCAGATAGCAAGGTCTGGGTTCATCCCAGCTGGAAGAGACCCTGAGGGATGATTTGGCCCTTCTGACCATCCCTCTCACTCTCTCCATTGACTTCGGAGGAAGCCTAGAGTGATTTGGTTCATAACTTAAGTGCTTCAGGTATCTGAAGTGAAGTGGGATGAACTGGGGCTTGAATTCCCTGCTGTGCAGATGTCTGCAGTGGTGGAGATGGTGGGGGGGGGACGGCTCCTCCTGCCCGCATGGCTCTTCCCTCCTCACCTCCTGCCCCGTCCCGCTCTCCAGCCCCGGCTCAGGGACTTGATCCTGGAGGAACCAAAGAGCAAACCTGAAGGTTTGCAGTGCAGTTCTGGCACTGTGACCCCAGTAAGGATAAATAAAGCACAATATGCTCAAAAAATACTCTCTCAGATACCTGGAGCTCCTTTTCTTAGTCACGGAGGTGAAGTAGATGAGAGAGGTACATGTGCTGTACCGACTTCTCTTTTGGGTTCCTTCAAACCCATTTTAGGGCAACCTGATGGCAGCTTTGTGCATCTCCAGGGAGACACAGGAACACCACCTCCCCTTAGGAGCCACTGCTAGAAGATGTTAGCAGCAGAATTGGAGCTGAGAACTATTATAATGATATTTCACAGTATTTTCTCCAAGACTCGAGCAGGGAAGGGATGCCTGAACCTGGGACTTACATAGCCCAGACAGGGGAGAGGCTTTAAAAAATTTATCCTTGGAAGAACCAAAACCAATAACCCTGTAAGAAAAAGAAAGAATGATTTAAACTTCTTTAGTGACTGTCTCATGGGAGTGATACGAAACACTCAGGATGCTTTGCCAGTTTGCTTTTCTAAAAGAATTGTTAATGCTTTGGAATGATGGACAGAGAAGAATTAAAAGAAAAACAACTCCCCAGGCCAGGTTTTTGCATAGGGCTGTAGCAATTGTCAGTCACAAAGAGCTCCCAAGCAAGCCCTTATGATAACACACAGAGTATATCAGCAATCATCTGTCTTTTCTCAGTAAACTGTTGTATAGTAATAAAACAGAGTGATACAGCTGACTCTAACCTGGCAAATTTCCCTGCACCTAGTGTTTACATCTCTTTAAGTGTATCTTTGTCATACGGTTACAAGGCTATTTCATGCTCTCAAGTTTAATTCTTTGTAAATATAGCTCTCTTTGTGCGTGTGAGGCGCATGTGTTAATAAATGTTCCATTTGCAGCCGTTCCTCTTGCTCAAATGGAAAATTAAGAGTCCTTGATTGAACGGCATTAGAGATTGCTGGAAGTCTCCATTCCCATCACTGCGCAGTCGCGATGATTGCTCGGGAAGTTTCACACTTTTAAACATTTCTGTGAAGGCTAAATCCTGCCTTCTGGTAAGTTGCGGGGAGCCTTTTTTTTTTTTTTTTTTTTTTTCCCCTGCTAAAAAATAGGTTTTTCTGGAAACCCTGTTCCCTGCTTTCTCAGGGGTTATAAAAATGGGAATCATTTTTATTGGCAATCCACTGGAATAGTGCTGAGACAAATGGAAACTTGAAGATAAGGATCCTCAGAGGTGAAAACATACAGCTGTTGGGAATTGCGAAAGAATCTGGCCAATAAAGGAAGTCACTATTTTTCCAGGCCTGAAGTGAGTTATAGGCCGAGACGGGTGTTGTATATTTATGTAAGGCTGCAGCGGGGAGCTCGAGCGACCGTATATTGCTGAAAGAGCATCATTCACATTCAACCTGAGACAAAAGGTGGAAATGAAGTAACATCCTGACCGAAGAAGGGCTCACGACAGAATAATAACATTTCAGAGAGGGGGGCCGGTGCGGTGGTCCGTGGGTAGGCCTCAAAATGAGGAAATGGCGGAGCTGCCTTGTCAGCCTTCAAAAAACACACACACGCACACACACGTGGCCTGGCCGGTGTCCTTGGGAAGGGGGGCGTTGATCTTTCACAGAAATACATACATCTAATTGATGTAGACGTACGGGTGTGTTACTACAGCCCGGCTTGCAGGCCCTATTTACCAGGATGCATTTGCTGCCTCGTTGTATCAATAGCGACCCCAATTAGAAAAGGCTCTTGAAGCTTTTGGAACTGCTCAATTCATTTTATAA
>KL258299.1:0-13479 GCA_000699545.1 Podiceps cristatus
AGCCTGTCCAGGTCCTTCTGGATGGCATCACATCCCTCCAGCATGTCCACTGCACCACACAGCTTGGTGTCATCCACAGACTTGCTGAGGGTGCACTCAATCCCAGTATCTATGTCATTGATAATGATGTTAAAGAGTACTGGTCCCAATACGGAACCCTGAGGGACACCACTTGTCACCTATCTCCATCTGGACATCGAGCCATTGACCACTACCCTCTGGATGAGACCACATCCACCAAACAGTCCACCCATCAAATCGATACCTCTCCAATTTAGAGAGAAGGATGTCATGGGAGACTCTGACAAAGGCCTTACAGAAGCCCAGATAGATGACATCAGTAGCTCTTCCCTTGTCCACTGATGTAGTTGCTTCATCATAGAAGGCCACTAGGTTGGTCAGGCAGGACTTGCCCTTGGTGAAGCCGTGCTGGCTGTCTCCAATCACCTCCCTGTCCTCCATGTGCCTTAGCGTAGCTTCTAGGAGGATCTGCTCCATGACCTTCCCAGGAACAGAGGTGAGACTGACAGGTTGGTAGTTGCCAGGGTCCTCCTTCTTACCCTTTTTAAGAATGGGGGCAACATTTCCCTTTTTCCAGGCCCAACGGACTTCACCTGACTGCCATGACTTTTGAAATATCATGGCAAGTGTCTTGGCAACATCAGCCAATTCCATCAAGACTCAGGTGCATTTCATCAGGGTCCATGGATTTATGTATGTTCAGGTTCCTCAGGGTGTCACGACCTTGATATTCTCTTACAGTGGGAGGCACTTTGCTCCCTCAGACCTTGTCATGCAGTCCATCCACTCGAAAGGTGTGGGAAGAGAGGTCACCAGGGAAGACTGAGGTAAAAATGTTGTTGAGTACCTCAGCCTTCTCCACATCAGTTGTTACCAGTTTGCCAGTTCTGCCTGCAAGGTGGGGACACTTTCTTTGTCCTTCCTTTTCTAATTAATGTACCCGAAGAAGCCCTTGTTATTGTAATCCCTTTGCCAAGTTCAGCTCCAGCTGCGCCTTATCTTCCTGACCCCATCCCTACACAACTGGGCAGCCTCTCTATACTCTTCCCAGGATCCCTGTCCCTGCTGCCACTGCCTGTGCATTTCCCTCTTGTTCTTTACTTTGACCAGCAGCACTTGACTCAACCGTGTCGGTTTCTTGACTTCTGTTCCCAATTTCCTACTTCCAGGGACCAAGAGCTCCTGTGCTCTATGGAACGCATCCTTAAAGATCTGCCAGCTCTGTTCTGCTCCCTTGCCCCTGAGGGCAGTTTCCCAGGGAGTCCTATTGACTAACAAACTCCTTGAAGAGCTGGAATTCTGCTTTCCTAAAATTCAGGGTCCTGACCTTACTCTTTGTCTGTCTCATCTCCCTCATGATGGTGAACTCCACCAGCACATGATCACTGCAGCCCAGGCTGCCTCCAATCTTGATGTTACGAATTAGCTCACATGCATTGGTGACCATCAGGTCCAGTATAGCATCCCCTTGTGCAGGGATGTCTATCACCTGGTTCAAGAAGCTGCCTGCCATGCATTCCAGGAGTCTTCTGGATTGCCTACAGCTCACCGTGCTATTTTCCCAGCAGATGTTGGGGTGGCTGAAGTCCCCCAGCAGGACGAGAGCCTGCGAGCATGATGGCTCCTGCAGCTGGAGCAAGAAGGCTTCATCAATAGGTTCCCCTTGGTCAGGCAGCCTGTAGTAGACACCCACCACAGGAAGGATTCCCTTTGTTGCCTCAGTATCTGATTCTTCCTCACAAGCTTTCAACATGCTTGTGGCTGTTCTTCAGTGATGATAGCCCCTCACACTCTATCTCTTCCTTGACACAGGGGGCAACACCTCCACCCCTACTTCCTTGCCTGTCCCTTCTGAACAGCCTGTAGCCATCCATTGCCACACTACAGTCATGGGATTTGTCCCACCAAATTTCACGGATGGCAACTAGGTCATAGCTTTTTAGTAGCATAGTGGCTACCAGCTTCTCCTGTTTGTTGCCCATGCTGTGAGCATTAGTGTAGAGACCCTTCAGCCGGGCTGTCAGCCATACCACCTTCCTGAAGGAACACCCCTTAGTTCCTTTAAGGTCTCTCCCAGGTGTTTCCCTGTTGTCTTCCATTACCTCAGGAACCCCTGGCTGATCCCCAAATAACTTTGGGTGTGCTGGAGTGCAGCCAACACGCCTCAGGGCAACAGGCTGAGGGCCCTCACTAACACCTAATCTCTCAAAACTTGGCACGTCATCCCACAGCTTGTCATAGGCAAGCCTGATATTGCCCCCCTCCCCCTTCTTGTCTAGTTTAAAGCCCTGTCTATGAGCTCTGCTAGGGGACATAGTAAAAGTCATGGTAAATAGTAAAAGTCATCATGCTAAATTTTTTTTCATATATTAACTTTTCCAAAGTAGAATCACATCTAAGTTTTTAGAAACATCTTGAAGCAGAGAGTGTTTATAGCCTTGTTTTCAAAAAGTCTAACCTTTAATTTAACATTCCCAATTTTGAAGGTATTAACAATAAATATATGATTTCAGAGGTAAGTAATGCCTCCAGGTAAAGCAAACAGGAAGTGTGGAATCCAGCTTCTGTGAAAAAACCTCCAATCCAAATGAAAATAGAAACAAAACTTGATGGATGAAATGATGATACTACTGAGGCTAGTAGGATATTTGCCAGCAGAACTGAAATTTCACACCATCAGTGTAAAGTCAGGTAGTTACTCAGGGAGGAGTTCAAAATATATATCTGAGTTACTGTAGTTACCCCAAAGAAGCCCAACTCTGAATGAATTGCAGTTTAGATTAGTTGTAGCATTTGTTTGTTGTTCCATACTCACAAGACAAAATTACCTATTAAATGTATGTTGAGTGCTACCATGTTTTAAAATTATGAGACCTCATGAAGTCTGATTTAAAAGATTATTTCTTTTTATAAAAAAAAAGAAATCTGTCTTAGATGGTGACATCTAAGGTCCTTGCTGGAGTAAATTTTCTTTATATTGAAGATCTAAATCATCTAGATTTTCAAAAGTAGTTTAAAAATACTATTTGGACCATATACATAATTCATATCTTAACAAAAAAAAAAAAAAAAATAAAAAGAGTCTAACCTGTGGACTCACTGTAGAAAGGGACTGGAGCACTTCACATATGAGGAAAGGCTGAGAGAGCTAGGACAGTTCAGCCTGGAGAAGAGAAGGCTCAGGAAGATCTTATTAATGTATATAAATACCAAAAAGAAGAGTGCAAAAAGGATGGAGCTGGGCTTTTTCAGTGATATCTGAGAGGCAATGGACACAAACTGAAACACAGGAGGTTCCCTTTGAACATCAGGAAACAATTTTCTTGCTATGAGGGTTGTTAAACACTGGAACAAGTTGCCCAGGGAGGCTGGTGAGTCTCCCATTAAAATCCATCTGGAAACTGTCCTAGACAACCAGCTCTAGGTGGTCCTTCTTGAGCAGAGGAATTGAAAAAAATGACCTCCAGAGGTCCTGTCCAACCTCAACCATTCTGTGATTCTGCAAAAGGCTGGAAAAGTCAAGACTTGTTTTGTGTACTTCTACAAACATTTTCTTTCCCCACAGAGCTAGGGTCAGCTGTAGCAATGTGTGCACTTCATATTGCATGTTTCTTTATAAAAGTATACAGGCCAATAATGTTGCATGTCTGTGTTTATCTATATCTTTTTCTTCTGGAAAAACCTATTTTCATATTTTATCTTGTTTATTTTTCTTATTGGTTGGTGTTATTTGTTTGTTTGTTTGTCTACTTATTTGGGGTTTTTTTGCCAACTATAGGTCAGAGATTATTTAAATGTCTCCAGGTTGGCCAATGTTCTCTCACACCTGCAAGCAGGTGTTTGGCAGTATCAGCACTCATTTCATATCCCTTGTTAGACATATTGAAATCTGGATGCCACATTTCTCTTAGCAAATCCAGAAATGTTTTCAAAATCATTTCCATTCTAATAAGAATACACTTTATGGTTTCAGCACTGTAACATCTGCAGATAGCGGATGATTTGCACATTCATTTCTGCAACAGGTAAGTTACAGGTTTAATACAAAAATTAATTTTTTCATTGTGAAGTGCTGAGAAGTAACAATTATCTGATAATGAAAGTAGTTGAGAAGGATGGTAGTACATATATACTTCAAAATACATGGTCCAAGAGCCATGAACAGGACCTTAGCTTATGAACAGAAGCTTAGAAGTAAACTTCACGGATATGATACTTCCTATGCTATGTAACGTCTGAACAGAAAATTTGTTTTTTGGCTTCCTTTTCATTGACATTTCTTCTCTCTTTTTCTGAAGAAGATTTATTAAAAATAGGAAAATATATAAGTATATGGACTAAAACCAAAAGAGGACTAAAGATTCTAAATTAGAACTTTTGGTAAAATTCTTTGCACTGGAAACTATGCTTAAATTTTTAAATTTTCCCTAAAAGTACTCAAATTGTTGGGGATTCTTCAACTGGGGACACTTAAGTTTTCTTAAGTGTCCATACAAGAATTCTTAAGCTCTTAACAAAACACTGTCAAGGAAACAATGGAGAACATAAACATTAAGCAAAGACAGAATTAGGACAGTTCATTAGAAATATTTTGGTGTTCTAATGCATTTGTGACTTTTGTAGTATATTTTTACATTGTCTGAAAAGGTTGTTAAATTTTGACAACTTTCCCCTTTCTCTATTTACCTCGTTTAACTTAATTTGAACTATTTTTAGTATTTGTAGGTTTCAGTGAAGTCAATGGAATGTGCTATGCTGACCACATTTCCTTAAACAGCTCTGAATCAGAAGGAAGAGAACTTTAGGTTTGCTCCAGAGACCCTCTCACAAGATGTCCACACCTGGCTCCAGTATTATGTTCCAGAACCAACTGGAAGACGAGTCCCCTCCTCTGACATATAGAGTTGCTATTTGAATTAATTGTGATCATAATTTAGTTTGGAATCAATAAAGCACATTTAATTTTGCTTTGTTTTATTAACCTCATGCTAGTTGTGGTATTATTCTGCATTGCAATTGCACTGCATTAATAAACAAGTGGTTGAACGCAGTCTTTTTACTTTTTTGTGCTCTGTCATTGTCCCTAATCCATTTCAGGTGATGAAGAATTTCATACTTCTATTTTTGCCTTAAGAGAACCTACAGCAGTTCTAAGCTGTTTTCTAGTGATCACCAATGTATACCTTTTTATTTTCACAATATTACAAAAGAAGACAAATTAACTTTAAAAGCTTTCAGCCTAGCTCATCTTTGCTGCTTTTCCTTATTATTGTTTATTACTTGTATTAATATAGTGCCTGGAAACAGGTTAGAGCAGGTGGAAGATTTTATGGCTCAAGCCTTAACTAATCCTGCAGGCTGCAACTGAGTTATGAGGAAGAAAAGAGAACTTAGTCTTCTGAAAACAGAAGTGATGGATGAGCTATAAAAATAGTGTCATTCAGAAATGTACTAACAATATAGAATGCCATCTGATCTTTCTGAACCTTTTAGGGGGTGCAAATTTAATCCTGGATTCTGAAATTGGATCCTCACAAGCAAACTCCACGTACAGGCCTTTTTGGAGTTTCCATTAACAAAGTGCCACTCTGTCGAACAGCAGGCCTTGCCTTTGCAAAGATCAGATTGCAGAACCAGGACAGTTCATTAGGAGCTTTCAGAGGCATGTTCAAGCCATTTCAGATTCTGCTAGAACAAGAACTACACACCTACATGTCCCCCCACACCGTCAGCCAAAAACCAAACAACAACAACAAAATCCATCACAGCTTCTTTTAGTTATTTGAGGTTTGGGGAGTGTTGGAATGCAATAAATACAAGATATGAAGCCGCAGTATCTAGATCCAAAAACATGCACAAGTATCTGAAATGTGATTTCTCATAGAATCAAGGTCCTCGGTCTCCATATGCAGTTCTGAAAATGCCTTCCAGCCCCTGAACAGCTGGGTTTGAAATCTGTTCCCTCTTCCTTATCCAGAGTCATTGAAGAGTTCAGTAAGAGTTCTGAAAACCTATTTGTAAGCCTAAGTATTTGTTGCTGTGACAAAATTGATTTTCCTTAATATCCAGGACGAAGAGAAAGAGGAGAAGACAATATCCTGAAAAGTTATTTCATTGGATACTGCTTCCTTTTTACAGTTCTTATAAGGTTGTGAATGTTCTGTGCAATAAGCTGGGATTGGCAAGCAATTACTCTTTCACTAGTACTTCTTACATTTAATACATATTGGGGTAATGATTACCCTGGAAAATTTACAAAAGATGCATTTATCCTCCTCATCTGAGGTAATTCTCTAGTTTGCCTAAAGATTTTATTCTCTTTTATTAAAAAAAGATTAATACAAGCAGACAGATACTTTCAGAAGATGATATATCTCTCCCTATTGAAGACACCTATTTCTCCCCAGGGAGGAGGGTGACTAGGCTCAGAACTAAAAGGATAAGGTTATGTATCTAAATTAGGTAAGAAGAATCTGGACCTCTGGAAACAATCTAGTTAAAAAAGCAAAGAAAAATATAAAATCTGTTTTTTCTTCTGTTGGGTTACTAATTTGTAAATTAATATTTTTGTCTTTTTTAAAAATAAAAACACTGCTAAACACAATAAAAAACAAAGTTTTAACTGTATTTCTATTGTGTATGTTCCTTTCACATAGCAGTTGTTATTGTGTATCAGTCCTCTTTAAACTATGTGATAAAATGTTCAGACTTGTCTTAAAGCAGATTCACATACAGAACTGTGGCTTTTTGTTTTGTTTTGATTGGAGTTTTCTGACATTGAGCACTCTGCATATATTTGATGTTGGCCTTACAGAATTACTGACTGGTTTTCTGATGTTCCGTTTTAATAGAAAGTTAACTCAGTGAAAAATAAAGGGCTCAATTCAGCAGAAAATTCTACTTGAATGAACAATCTCATTTTCCCTGCCTATCATATTATCTTACTATAAACTATATAAACCAAATTATTTCAAAAATATAAATGAACTAGAGGTTAAGCAATTCAGATTGAGGAAAGGTTTTAAACCCTTGTAACAACCATAGATTTAAAACTTGCATGTAAATAAGATCATAATTATATTCTGATGCACAAAAATTATCACAATAATAATAGAAGTATAAAAATAGGAGTGTAAAAAGCATTTATATGATATATTTGCACAGCAAATGAGATGAATGTCAGAATGGTGTTGCTAAGAAAGAGTTATGTGAATCTTTTTACATAAGTCATCAGTGTGCAATACATTTTGTTTTTAAAGAAGGAGACAATCACAACACTAAAGTGTGAGCCTTCAAATGGAAGTTAAAGACAGAGCATAATAATTTTCATAGAATCATAAAATCATCGAATGTTTTGGGCTGGAAGGGACCCCCAGAGCCCATCTAGTCCAACCCCCTGCAGTGAGCAGGGACACCATTACCCAGATCAGGTTGCTCAGAGCCCCGTCCAACCTGGGCTTGAATGTTTCCAGGGATGGGGCCTCCACCACCTCTCTGGGCAACCCGACTACCTCTCTGGGCAGATAAATAATTTTGTTTATTAGTAGTCTGTTTTGGTTCTATTGTATGATTATGACACAGTTACTTGTCAAGCAAAGAAATATAATTTCCAATTAAGCTGAATTTCATTTGCCTTTATTTTTTTTTTTTTTTTACTTAAGACATAATTTGATATCATGAGGCTGCGTTAAACTTCATATATTGCCCGTTTCACTTGGAGTGAAATCGCATCATATCTGTAAGAACCAAATATGCTCTTAAAAAGGGAAGATCTCTACATTGGAACTTTCTACATCAGTGTCCACAGGTCAGGCCAAGCCAACAGGACCCATCCACATGGGCTGCTATCAGTCATGGGAACTAGATGTTTATATAATAATTTTTTCTCAGTTATAAGAAGTGTTTTGGTTTTGCTTTTCTCTTCGATGTATTAGAGGGACATAAACATAATAATTTCAGTGTAGTATCTCTAATTGTCTCTTTTTTTTTACACTCAAACTTAAACCCATGTTTGCTTCTAAAAAACTTTACTTTCCTTATTTCAATTTCTGGAAAGCGATATACTTGCATGCATAATAGGGCACTTGTTAGAATGGCAAGAGTCACACCACTGGAAAACACATCCATTACTGCTTTCCTTAGACAGAAGTGAAATTGCTTTTTCTCTGGAACCTGGTGGGCCCAACAACCCATATACTCTTATTTTCTCCTCCCTTCATAATAAATAGTTGAATATAGTACTTTTAGGCTTGAGAAAAAGAGAAGCTTCATTTAAGATACACAGTACTAGATATCACAGATCCGTTAAGATATACCTTTATTTTTTTTTCCCCCTAAAGAGAGTGCATTGTATAATAAACATGCTTGAATTCTGTTCAAATGGATTGAACTAATGTTTTTGAGGCTCTGCCTGCAGAACTACATTACTGTATAAGGTAAAGGTACAATAGTAAGAATAATAACCAATGGCAAGTGTAAAAGTCCTTTTGTCCTTTTGCACTGTGTATGAATTTATTTGCAAACCTTCATTGGAATTATTTTTCAATGAGTAAGATTTACCTTAAACAAAATCCAGAATGTTCATTTAGTAAAGAAAACTACACATTAGCTCTACTTAAACATAACGTTAAAAGAAAAAAAAAAAAAAAAAGTATAAACCTATTCTAAGTCCTAAGGTAGAACTCTTTGCCGCCCACCATTATTTGCAGAAGTTCTCTTCCTCCATAGAGTTTCTTCTGAGTTTACTGTGCTTGTATTTGCACACACACCTTGTATTTGCACATGGTGCTTAGAATGTAGTGTTTGGCTTTGAAGTGGCAAAATACTGGCGATACTGTTTTACTTTTTTGTTGCTGTTGCAGTGATTTTAGTTTAGATTTACAACAATGGAAGTGGAACTGAAAAACACATAAAGACAATTTGATTTTAAATCCTGAAATACAATATTTATTCTGGTAATCCATAGACAGCAGGTAGTTGCCAACCTACTCACTGTATCATAAATAAACTCATTGAAATAAATTTCTCTCTGTGATATTTCAAATGTCTTTCCTGTGCTCAAACAATAACTCAGTTGTTTGTTTTACTGTTAGCTCTCTCTAGACTTACTTGGTTTAGTTTGATAGTTAGAATTCTCTCATTTGGCTTTTGTGTTTGAAGAAAACAAAACATAGTTTAGGTTATGCCTGAAGAAATTAATTTATTGTTACAATTAGATGAAATTATATTGGGTTGGCATATAGTATAAGTTTGTATAGAATATCTTTGAATTTTTTTTTTTTTTTTAAAAAAAACCAAACCCATAACATTTAAGTTTGTTTTAAGTTAGAATTTTTGTAATTTGTAAGCAGGCTTACTTGAGTCCACAAAGATAAAATCTGAAAAGCAGATTTAGGGATGATCGCTGCATGTTTCAGTCCCTTAGAGATATCAATGAAGAACATATTTAGTACAGCATTAAGTTTTTGTATCATGGTCTCAGTGTAGGACTTTGAAATATATTTTTAATGCCCCACCATGGAAACCTTTTCCCAGCACCCACCTAAACCTGGAAATGCTGAAAATTCTGACATTACTGGTGTTTTATATCCTACTCTACAAATGCCCATGTTCCCCTGAGACAGTTCAGAGCATTCACAGTCTTAAAATAGGTGAGCTCTCTAATGGTTAATACAGGATCGCACAGAGACCCCAAAAATTTATATTCTTCTGCTAAAAATACTCTAATTCAGTACCTATTCTGGGAACACTAAAGGTAGTTTCTTTTAGCTTACATTACTAGAAAGACACAGTGCCACACCTAAATATGAGGGTAACAGAGCACTTAGCCTGGGCATTGCAAGCCATGGGTAAATTTCTTCCCATATTCTGACTTTGTTTAAAGATTCACTTATTTATAAGCCTGTAAGTTGATATAATGAGAAAATTCAGTGGTTTACATCCTTAAATCTAGATCTTCTGCTGATCTGTAGATGGGCTGCTGTAAACACCACTTGAGAATTTGCTCACTTCAGAAGTATGGACTGCAAACAGAGCAGAAAAAAAAAAAAAACAAACACTTTTTCTCTCTTACATTTCTTTTCCATTAAAAATTATATTTTCATAACACTGAAAAACAATACAAAAATTCCCCTTTTTTTTAAAAAAAAAAAAAACAAAAAACAAAAAACAAACAACCCACAGCTGTTTTTTTCCTCATTTCTATTTCCCTTCTTAATTATCCTTAGGAGTATTTTTTGTGTCATATTTGAAGTGTTGGTACTTTTCATTCAAGGTTATCTCTGGTTTTGTGTTGATAGTGGGCTGAGATTATCTAAGATTTTACTAAAAAATAGGATTAACCTCCTTCATTGCTAAATATTAAAAGCATTACTGGCAGATGATTAATAACAAAGACTGCATGCTTACTGGCATCTAGAATATTGATAATGTTATATAGGAAATCATCATAAATATTATATGAGATGCAAACTATCAAATATTTAAGACAGATTGAATGATTCAGAATATTGATAATGAATCACAAAACCTCTCATCACAATGGTTATTGCTCTAAATATGTCCAGGTCAATGGGAAAAAGATATCATTGCCATATAAAAGAGGGTTTTTTGTTTGTTGTTTTTTTTTTGTTTGTTTTTCCCTAGAAACCAGGTTCAGACTTTTGGAACTTACTAGGAAAACTTCCATTGTCATCAAAATTTCAGGACATGGGTTGCATTCTAATTTTCACTACACTTTGAGGACAGAAAATAGTTCCCTAAAAGTGAGTATGTTTAGGTAGCAGTTGTGGTTGATCCGTTAAAGGTGAAAAACGTCACTCTTGATAGATGTAAAAGTAACAAGAATCTCACTGTGATACAGCTTTCACTTTATCTGATGATCAGATTATTTTTTTTAAACAACGTGCTGAGTGAAATAGAAAGTTAAATTATTGCTTTGCATTCATTTTTAATTCAGAGAAAAGGAAATAATGCATCAACTAAAACTTTTAATGGACACCTTTGAGAAACCATCCAAGCAACTCCATTATTTTACAAGTTTTTAATACCAGAGAACATCTGCATGTTCTCCTCAGTTAAAAAGCAGTCAAGAACCAAAAATGTCATAGCAATTCTCTACATTAGTTGTCTTTTCAAAAGTAGAAAATAACTATTTTCTGATATTTTATGTTCCAGAAATGTTTATTATAGTAAATTCAAATTTAGCACAAAGTTATATTATCCATACCAGAAATAACTTTTTACTCTGATTTTTCTAGTCTTCTCTCTTCCTTTCCAGTCTAACCCTTCCTTCTACCAACAAACTCCCCAGACACAAGGCATCAGATTATTTTGTAGACAATGACATAGTATATTTAATAATTTTTCTAAAACAATTGGTTTGAAAGTTAAAGAAATGCCAGTGATAGTCAAAGATTTTGGTACTTTCAGACTGACAGCTTAAAAGAAGAAGAAACCCCCTCCATTTTTTCAACAGCTTTCATTTGAAATATTATTCAGTTGCTCACATACACAGCAGGAAATAAAGAAGGGAAAACAGGCTTTCAAAAACAAATACTAAAACTAAATGTCTGTAGACTTATAGCAGATAAAAAACAAACAGAAAATATTAATGACCTTTGGTATAATTTACTAAACTATGACACAGCTGGAAACACTGAAGGAAAAACCCATAAGCAAACCTTTCAGTAAATACAAATTCTGCTTAGCAGGGAAAGAAAAAGGAATGCTCTGAAAACCCATTAAACTCACAGTATGAAATGGTACAAAAAATTAAAAGAGACAATATAATACAGTAGTCTAAAATCAGCATGCTGGATGGGAAACTAATAGAGATCACATCAGCTGAATTTCTTTTCTAATGGGAAATTACATTCCATAAATACTGCCTGAAATACTTAATGTACATAAATATTTTGATCTTAAGGCAGAAATCTTACCAAAATAGATGTCTAAGAATGTCAGGTTTTTTGTGTGTTTTTTTTTGTTTTTTTTTTTTTTTTTTTTCTCTTTTCTGAAACTTCAGGTTTGGTTGGGGAATTTTTTTGAGCTCCCATACCAATTTCACTGAATTTCATCAGATATTTGACATAATTGCATAATTTATTGGACAGTATGTTCAAATCAGGATAATTCTTTAAGATAATTACAGTTTATTCTAGAAAATACTTGCAGGAAGGGGCAATAAGATAGAGAATTAAATCCAAAGTTATTTTTGAAATAAGGAAGTTTGGGACACCTACTTTTATTTCTAGTAATTCTAATCTTAATTTTGGATTTATGTTTTTAAATATTTTCCTATGTAACTCTAAATCTTGCAATGTGTGTACTCATATATGGCTAGACAGAACTTCAGGGGAAATGAATAAAGTACAACAGTAATCTGTACCTGCATTTTCTGTGTCTCAGTGGATTCATAACGTAACAGAAGTCTCTAAACTTGTGTTTCTGCAGCTCACCGTATGCAAGGTACATCTGTATCACCCCGCAAAGACTAGTGTAGAGCTACTGAAATTATTTTTAATATTAGAAGCATTGTAGACATATTAATTCTGTCATTAATGTGCTGCAATTAATTGTGAGGCAGGCTATCTCTGCAATGCCTTCATCGTCTCCTATAGCCATTGGTTATTGCTTTTAAGGCCTAGTACTTAGGCCAGACCTGGAGTTCAGCCTAGAGAAGAAATAAAATGCAGCCTGAGACATACTTTCCGATATTTGAAATTCAGGTGGCTGTTCCAGAAGTATTCCCAAGATTTGCTGAGCAGAGCTATTTTTCCATGAAACATGAGCACAGTAGATTCAGTGTATTCAGTCGGAATACACCAGACTAGCTGCTCAGCATGCGTTGTAGTCGGCATCTGCATTCACAGTAGCTATTAGTCTAGGATACTCGGACATTCAGCAGCTTGCTGCTGCTGCTAACCTGAAAACACATCCAGAAATCCTGCAGAAATGCCTGAAAATATTATCTCTTGGATGTTAGACAGCACATACATTAGCCAGTTGAGCTGGTGATAAGTAATACATGAAAATACTGAAATGATAAGATTGAAATAATGAAATATGCAAAAGAAATGGTAGGCAGGGATTTTTCTTGTTTCTTTCATTGATTTTTATCCTGAGCAGAGAAAGAAAAAAGAGCTTTCTTAAAATTCTTCCTAAAGCAAGAAAGGGTAAATAGAAGGATAAATGAAATAAAATTTCCCCTTCTGTACCCAGTAACCCTGAAAGAGCTGTGGTGATAAAAAAATGATTACTCACAAGCTAGAATCTTTTCTTGTCAAATGGGAGATTAATTCAAAGGCACAACTAGGAGAGGCAGAGGAGGACTGTAAATGCTAGGTTAAATAAAGGATTCAGACACTGTAAGATTACACAGTGCAGTGTCTAACTTTTTGGGTCTCTCATAGAAGTACAAAAGCATGAGTTACAAGCTGACTACTCAGGATGTAGGGA